>PVHX01029203.1:0-17202 GCA_004024805.1 Geosciurus inauris | reverse complement strand
AGGGAGGAAGGAAGGAAAAAGAAAACAAACAGAACAAGAAAAAAATAAGAAACAGTCTGAGTGACTCCATTTTTAAAAGAAACCATATTGATTAGAGTGGGCAGTTAGCCTAATTAAGAAACCTTAATTGTTTCAACACCAACTCAAGTGTTAAAATAGCAATAGCACGTAAATTATAGGCCTGAATGAAAGATCAGAAAGTGTACATCTAGATGAAAATATAGGGGAATTGCTTGAAGGAATTGGGATAAACAAGGATTTCTTAGACAATATTTTCCCCAAAATTAGGATGCAAAATCAAAGAGAGACAAATAGGATTACATACAAATAAAAATCTTTTTCACAACAAAAGAAACAATAAAATTAGTGTATATAAATTTTATGGATAGTTCAAAAAATTTAATCTACACATCTGACAGGGTATTTATACCTGTAATATGTAAAGAACTCAAAAATCTTAATACTAATATTAATAATAGCATTCCAATCACAAGGAAAAATATATTCAAATATATATTTATTAGAAGATATATAGATGCACAATGTACTTGTGAAAGAATGCTGAACAGCACTAATTATCTGAAACACTAATGGAAACAGAGAAGATAACAAGCTCTGGAGAGGAAATGGAGAAAATATACTCATCCACACAGTTAGCGGACATATAATTATAACATATTATGGAAAATAAACTGGTCTCCCTTAATATATGGAAATTAAATTATTGTTTGACCCAGTAATCTATTAGTTATATATTAAATGAAAAAGGAATTGGTATGTCAAAGAGACATGTACACTGTCATAATGGTTTCAGCACTACATAAAATAGCTCCAAAGTGGAAAGAGTTTATGGGCACATGAACTTAATGGATAATGATGCAGAAGGTTAAAACAATAGAATATTATTTTGATATGAGAAAAATAAAGCAAAGTCATTGGCAACAATGTGGATTGAATTTGAGATGCAATTGTCAATTGACATAATCCAGAAACAGATTATTTTTCTTCTATTTAAAATATAAGCAAAGTTGACCTGATACATATTAGGAGTAGAATCTTGAGGCTGAGAAGACAAGTGGTGAGACAACAATAGGGAAAGTTCATAAATGGGCAAAAATTTACATTTATATCAGAACAAGAATGTCAGGTTTTGGGGTTTTTTTTGTTTGTTTTGTTTTGTTTTTGTACACCAGTGTGAATGTAGTAAATGTTGAAGTGACAAAAGTTTCAAAAAGATGGAATAAAATATTTAGATGTTGTACTACAAGAACAGAAAGATATTTGAGGAAATTAATGTTTTGCCTGATATTTACTTATATTGTATGTCTGTATATATGTTTATATGTAAATGTTATATGATGATGGATTTACATGCACAAATTTTGTTTTCTTGTGTTAGTAAAAAAATGGAGTTAATAAATAAATCCAAGGATACAAATATCAAAACATTTTAAAAGCCCTAATATAAAAAAAAGATGACAAGCAAATTATTTATATAAACATAACTGTTTATTTATATAAACTGTCTGGTAGAGAACAAAATAATCTAAACAGGTAAAGTTAATTTGTCTGTTAGCACTAGAATAATGTAAATTTGACACAAAAATATAACAGAAAATTAATTTGAAATGCAGATCATTATTTCCTCCTTCTTTCCTCATTTAAGTTAATTTGGTGTTAATTTTAATTATCTGTTATGTTTAATACATTTTAGTAAGCTAGATAGTAACCGCAATGTCTCTATAATACTGAATTCAAGCTCAAGGAATCCAAAATATTGCTTCAGAAAATCACTTAACTATATAGAGAAACTAAGAAATTGGAGAAAAGACATAAAAGCTCAACAAAACAGCTTACCACATCAATAAAACTCAGTAGAAAGTCCCTATCAAAACTCTTTTGCATATAAATTGATTACATTCATCTGTAAAACTCATGAAGTAGCCAAATGGACAAAATTGGTGATTCTGTTATGGGCTACAGCAGTACAATCCCCAACTGCCAACAATAACAACCATACTTGAAGAAAGGTCTTTTAGATGTGAGCATTGATAACACTGGCAGATAATTAGCACATGCGCACTTGCATCTTCTGCCAGCAAATTAAGCCGTTAAACAGAAAATGCTGCTGTATTCAGTTAGGCATATGTTCTTTAGCAGGAAAAATTTATAGCTCAATGTGGATTGTAAATGTTCTGTGTTTTGGGGTCTCTGATGACATCATGGCTGTTGCCTCCTTGGTGTCTAGGAAAGTTCTATAAAAAAGCATAGAATGCCTAGCTTCTAGGAAGGATCCTATACAAAGTATAGAATGCCCAATGGCTGGGAAAATTTTTATGTGAAAGTACAGAATGCCTAGCTGCTATAGAAATGCCTGCCATGAAGAGACACTGTGTTAGAGCCTTATCAGCCTCAGCCTTTTTCTCAGGCACATAGATCCTGGGAATAAAGGAACTCACTTTCTATGTAACTACAGTTATTAAGATCAGCTGTTCCTAGACCTGCCCATTTAAAAGTAATTTCAAACAATGGACTTTATTGAGAGCTACATCATGCTCCTAACATTGCATATTATAACAGTAGAATGTAACAGAAATAAGCTGCATAATGTTGCTGATTCTGTAAACTGTCTAATGATACAATTAACAATAATGTACTAATGATGCCTAAGGTAACATATTGATATAAATCAAGCTGGCAGCTTGAATGAACAACCTTTTATTCTTTGCGACTGCACCTTGTCTGTGTCTCCTTTTGAATTTTTTACAGTGGGCACTTAATCTGTGCAGCTGAAAGTATCCACTAGTGGTTGACAGATACCACTATGAATAGCAATAGACAGAGCAGAGGATCCCTATCCCAGCAGTACCCAGGGAACCCAGAAAGGGCTTACACATAGAGACTACAGAGTTGCTTTTCACCACTGAGCATTTAGATTCCTTCAGTGAGTGTGATATCAAAGTTTGCAGCCAGTCTCTGTTGCAAACTTAATAAAATGGATAAGATTTTTAAAGAAAAAAATAACCATATTAATTTTCTAACAAAGGATAAACACAAAGACTTTTTTCCCAGATGCTATGATTTTCCCTGCCAGAGGAATTACAGGGCATGTCAAAGAAGAATATAAAGACTGGAATCCAAGTATTTTCAATGATACAATAATTAATTACCATGCATCAGGTGTCCCCAGTTCCCATGTTTGGGGTTTATTTGTTTTTGTGGTCAGTCATATTTTTAAGACATTAAAGGATGTGAAAGGGTAGCTTGGGATAGTAATAGTTTTGGTTTTGATTTTACTATTGTTGTGAAGGATGGGAGTGAGTATAGAAAAAGAAAAAAATACTAATAAGATGTCAGTTTGAAAAAAGTCACCTCCAGTCAAGTAGAAAAGTTATGTTGAGATTATTACATGAAACTCCAGTTTCATACATAACTCAAAAGTTATGTTGAAATTATTACATGAATCTTCCTTTTTCAAATTGCCAAATTCTGCATTCCATTTATAGGTAGAAATGACCATTTATATTCCCACACTGCTTCCTGTTGAATGAGTAAAAAAGAATGTCTTCAGAAGGAAATGTTTTTACATGGTATTGTCACATTTCCACTTGGCCTTTTATCCGAATGAGCACAGAGATAATTCCGTTAATATTTTACTGCTTTGTTGAATATAGTGTTTCATATTTTTTTCTACTGTAGTCATATTTCCCCTTTCCCCCCTAGGATGTCAGGAAATTTCTTTGTATACTACTTTATAAGCAATCTTGCTTCTAGGGTCTATCTGTATTTGAAGGATAACAGGGTAACAACTTGTTCCACTTTAAATATGTGTAACTTGGTGTAATTTAGCCAATATTTTTTCTTAGTTTATAATATTTTTTTGTATAATTTACGTTGTTTGGGGTCTTCAAGATGAATGGAATCTCAATGAGTACACTATGCTTTCCTCACTTGTGGGGCCACATTTACAGCAAAAGGAGGAGCAGTGAAAAGGAGCAGTTATATAGTAAGATGTGTTCCTTTTAAGAGTTTGGTTTCTATTGGGCAAGTCTTAATTAATTCTCAGAAGGTATTGTCAGTATAAGAAAAAAAGTGATGTTTTTATTTCCAGTGGGTAAAATAGTCTCAGTCACCAAAAGACTATTTACATTTTTAAAAATAGAATATGTTTTAGTTTTATGATTGTTTGGGGCCCATGGGGCATAGCTTTGGTCTAGCTGTTGAATACTCTGTTGAAGACATAACCTATACACCTGAGGCTTGATGAAATTTACCATGTAATCTTAACTATAATGAGTATTTTAAAGCAGGCATTTTACCAAGGGATAAAATAGTTCTCTGGGAACTTCACATATAATTGACAATACTATTTTAGGAATCTACACCAATCTTATTGGACCACTTCTAGTCCTGTTCAGTAAAATATTGTTGGAAGTGTTCTAATTTAAGTTGAGATATTAGTTTTCAGATAAATATTGGCCTTTTTGTAGCCTTTTTGACTGTACTATCAGTGGCCTGATTTGCCCAGTCTAAAGTATCAGTCTTCTGGAGAAGGGACAGTATACAATTGCCACCTGCTCTGATTTCAGCCATAGCTTTTATTAACATTAAAAATCTAGTGTCATGTTTTATGAAATTATATCTACTGATTACGGGTACTCTTCTTTTCCACACTGGTCCATGTGAATAAACTACCATGAAAGCACATATTGAGTCACAAATGTTATCCAATTTATTTTTCACCTTCAGATAATCTGATAGCTCTTCTCAAAGTAGTTAGTAGACTGCTGAATCCAGCAATAAGTCCTCAAATTTTAGTATGTGTTGTCTTGGCAACAAAGTGTAACTAAATAAATATTATTTATCTAGTTGTTTCTATATATCACAGAGTGTAGATGAGTGTGTTCTTTGTCTCAGGAACTTGAAGAATAAAATATATTTATACAAAAGTGATAGCAAAAGAACAAGACTTATATAGAACTAGAAAGAAAGCAGACTTCCCAAAAAGAAGGTAATCCAAACAAGGAATGACAATGGGTGTCTGTCATCTGTGAATTTTTAAAGGCATCACTGATGGCCTAGCAGAGGTGATTTATGGTATGAGAGATGCTAGCATGGACTAATGAAGTTTTTCAAGATCTGAGTAGAATAGCTAATCTGAGATATATAATTTCAATCCCTATTCAAATAATTAAGATGATGCCTCCATCCTTGTAATATGGTATACATTGAAGAGAGGAAGCACTTCAGATGAGGGTTTACTTTGTGGTCATCTCTTGCTGGTGCAGTTGAGGTAGTTTGTAAAGGAATGAAAAGGGAGACACAGACATTAAGTGCAGTGACAGAAAAAAAAGCTGCACATTCTAGCTTCCAGATTTATTTGTATAAATAGGTTGCCTTAAGTCATTGGGATTATTAGTACATCATTGTTCATTGTATTACTAGGCAGGTTACAGAATCAGCAGCATTATGTAGCTTATTTCTCAGTTTCAATGTACCATTATATTATGCAATGTTAGAAGCTTTGTGTACCTCTCCAAAAAGTCCATTTTTGAAGTTACTGTTAAATGGGTAGGTGCTGGAGCAGTGAAGCTTGCTGCAACATTGTAGTTATCCAGCAAGTGAATTCCTTTATTACCAGGAGCTATGGGCCTGTGATTAAGGTTGAGGTTGACAAGGCTCTAACACAGAGCATTTTCATGAAGGGCAATTCTATAGCAGCTAAGTATCCTATGCTTTACATAGAAATATTCCCAGTCACTAGGCATCATAAACTTCGCATAGGAACCCTCCCAGGTGTAGGAGACCTGGTCACATAAGTGTGGTTATAAGGAGAGCTGCAAGGCTGGGCAGGTGGGAACACCCTGCTCTCTCTGGTCTTGGAACACCAAGACTTGGCCCCAGCCCCTTGACAACTGATGTGCCCAGAGACTTCACTTCCCTTAGCCCCAGCTTTTTGCCAATTGATATGACCAGCCAGATTTCTCCTCTTCTGACCTTGGCTCTTTGCCAGCGGGCCTGGCTTCTTGCCAGCTTTCTCCAGCTCCATATGGGAAGACCTTGCCCTTTTAACAGTGAGCTTTATGCATGTACATTGTTATTATTCCTCTTGGCTTTGTACCATTAAAAAGAATATAAAAGGGCTTGAAGAAATAAAGAGAGAGATCATTAAGAATAAAGCAGCTGTCTTTATATTCATTCCATCCGCAACATCGTGGCGTCAGATGTTGGGGCACGAGCACGGGAAGCAACATACGTGGTGGAACCGAAAGGGAGCACCCTGGGGTAAGTGGACCAAAGGGGGACTTTTGGCAAAAAACATACATTGTTAAGTGTACTGAAAGGGAGATTTTCAGCAAAAACCATACACGGATAAGTGTACTGAAAGGGAAGCTTTCAGCAAAAAACATACATGGGTAAGTGTACTGAAAGAAACTTTCAGCAAAAATATGAGAAATTCTCATTCCCTCAGAGCTCAGTATTTAGCTTTGCTTCAAGGTCTTTTACATTCAATAGGGGTGAAGATTCCTGAATGCTGGCTCAAGGAAATCTTTGACACTATTGAAAAGCATTGCTATTGGTTTTATTATCAAACTAAAGTGCAACTTAATTTAAGAGAATGGAATTTAGTTATAAAAGAGTTTTAAAAAACACCATCAAAGAGCAGAGGTTATCCCTATAAAACTTTGGACTCTTTGTGGTGCTATAACACAAGCTTTACAGTTATTTGAAACTGAAAGTGAAAGTAATTCACCAAAAAAAGAGAAAATTTATGAGGAGGCTCCCCTCCCAAGTGAAGGAGAGGCAATAAAAAAAGATAATGTTGTAGATAGAGGTACAAATAAGAAGGAAGATGATGCTATACTTTTACCTCCTCCTAAGCCTCCTGAATTAGACACTGGCAATACTTTTGATAATGATAATGATAGTAATGGTAAGGATGATTAATTATATGAAATGCTTTAATAATTTCAAAAAATGTTAAAAAGGCAAAGAAAATGCCTGATGGGGGCTTGAAACCAAAGAAAAAAGAAAAAAGAGGTCTGTTCAAATCAACTTGAAGTTTCTCTCTCCTTTTTTCTTGTGTTGCTTTATTGAAACAATTAACAGCCATGTTATTTTTTCCAGGGATCTTAGGTTTTAAATTCTGTATTTTTTTGAGCTCCTGATTTAGAGACGGCTGAAAAAGTTGACTCAAGGAGCAGAAAAGACGTTACAGAAAGCAAGTCAACCTCGTAATTCTGTTAATCTATTCTTGACAATGCTTGTTATTGTAAATTGCCAGGTAAGTATTGTTAATGCAGAATTTTATGCTTATTGGGCTTATATTCCAAATCCTCCTTTAATAAGAGGAGTTTCTTGGGGAGAACCTGCAGTTCCAGTATGTACTAATCAAACAGGATTTTTTCCTCCCCTAGAATGTGGAGGTGTAGAAAATCTGCGCAAACATCAAGAACCACATTCTATTACTAATTTGTCTTTTGCTATTGAAGGAATTCCTTTATGTATTGGATTTCATAATTTTTGTTTACCAATTATAAATCATAATCATGCTCATGCATATAATACTTGGGGAGTTAATTATCATAATTTTCATACGCAGTATTTTCAGTACTTATTTCTGCTAGAGGTTTTAATACTTCTTTTAAATATTATAATTCTTCTATACAAACACATATGCCTTTGTGCTCAGCTACTTTTTTTGAAGCATCTTTATCACAGTTGGAATGGGAAAACTGTAGAGATCATAAACCAAAAATAGTTGTTAATACTTCTATTATTAGTATTCTTGATTGGAGTCCTGATCATTCTGAATTTGTAGAAAAGTTTTCAAATTATATTTTGAAATGGCATAGACATAATGGCACTATAAGTGGATCTGGGAATGAAACATTAAAGATGCAACATTATGCCTTAGTACCTCCTATGTTACAAGCCTTACCTTATCCTCAAATACAAAATCATGTATGGAAGTTGTGGGCAGTATCAGGAAACTTAACTGTATGGACTGGAAATTTTTCCTTAGGTTTATCTCAGTCTTCACCTTTTGAAGTCCACCTAACACAAAATATTTCTTATGTCGCTAGTGCTTGTGGTAAATTTCCTTTTTTCTTACTATCAGGAAATTGGAGTTGGAATCAAATTGTAGGTAAAATTGATTGTACAAACTGTTCCTTAATTCAATGTGTGAATAGAACTTGGTGGGAAGATGTAGAACAAAATAAATATTCTGTCATGTTCGTGAAGACAAGAACTGAAGTATGGATGCCTATTAATCTAACTCGTCCTTGGTCGGACTCTATCGCTGCTTCACATCTTTATGATGCTGTGACTGTCATATTACATCGTTCTCATCGAATGATAAGACTGATTATTACTTCTATTCTTGCTGTTGCTTCTGTCGTGGAAACTGCTGCAACTGCTGGAATAGTGCTACATAATGGACTACAAACTGCTGATTATATGAGAGAATGGCATGAAGACTCTCATTTGCTGTGGCAGCAACAAAAAGATTTAGATTCTCAATTAGCTACTGATGTTGTAAATTTGCAAAATACTGTATCTTGGTTAGGAGATCAAATTACTGTATTAGCAACACATAGTGTGCTTAAATGTGATTGGAAATCTACTAATTTATGTATAACTCCTGTGCCTTATAATATTAGTCATAAATGGGATAAAATTAAACGTTTATTGATAGGACATCAAAATTTAACTTCTGAAATAATGGAATTAGAACAACAAATTATTAATACTTTTAGCAAGACCCTACCAACTCTTTTAGGGTCAGATATTTTAAAAGGGTTGTCTGACAGTCTTAATAATCTTAATCCTTTAGGTCATGTATCTACCCTATTAACAGCTTCATTTGGTAATACTTTATTAATCATTGGATTATGTTGTTTTATATATATAGTCTTCCATCGCTGGAGGAAGCGAAAAAAATTAAGAGATAAAACTACTAGAACTCTGGCTGTAATACGCTCATTGCAAAATATATATAAGGGGGAAATGTAGGAGACCTGGTCACATAAGTGTGGTTATAGGGAGAGCTGCAAGGCTGAACAGGCGGGAACACCCTGCTCTCTCTGGTCTTGGAACACCAAGTCTTGTCCCCAGCCCCTTGACAACTGATGTGCCCAGAGACTTCACTCCCCTTAGCCCCGGCTTTTTGCCAATTGATATGACCAGCCAGATTTCTCCTGACCATGGCTCCTTGCCGGCAGGCCCGGCTTCTTGCCGGCTTTCTCCAGCTCCATATGGGAAGACCTTGCCCTTTTAACAGTGAGCTTTATGCAAGTACATTGTTATTATTCCTCTTGGCTTTGTACCATTAAAAAGAATATAAAAGGGCTTGAAGAAATAAAGAGAGAGATCATTAAGAATAAAGCAGCTGTCTTTATATTCATTCTGTCTGCAACACCAGGGGATAGGCAACCTATACTTTGTATAGGACTTGCTAGATACCAAACATGCCACAGTCATTAAGTTATTAGAGACCCTAATTTCAAACACAAAAACCTTAAAGCTCTCCTTTTTTGTTTTGTATGACCTTCTTTTAAGGAATAAAACTTGTCTTTTATTTGAAGTTGGTGGAAATAAAAAATAAGGTAGGCATCAGCAACCACAACTGTAGGAGACTGGGGTTATGCAAGTGTGGTACAGATAAGCTGCCAGGCTGAGCAGGTGAGAACACCCTGTTCTCTCTGGTCTTGGAACACCAAGACTTGGCCCCAGCCCTTTGCCAACTGATGTACCTGGAGATTTCTCTCCCACTAGCCCCGGCTCTTTGCCAACTGATATGTCTGGACTTCTCTTCTTCTGACCTTGGCTCCTTGGCTGTGGGCCTGGCTTCTTGCCAGCTTCCCCTAACCCTGGACTGAAAGCAGCCCCAGGCTGATACTGGCCCTGGCTTCTTGTCAGCCAGCCCCAGCTTCTCACCAACTGAGATGACCTTTTAGGTGATAGACTATAAATCAATTAGGTAATCCTCTGGTTGAACACCCTTATGTATATAAGCTCCTATATTCCAATAAACCTTTGAGCTGTGTCATGAACACTGTCTCCCAGTGCCTGATTCTGGAGTCCATTGGCACCATCGCACTCACCTCCTATTGGACCAGCCTGTTCCAGAGATGCTACATCATGCAACCACAACATAATAATCCCTGTATTAGAAAACATTCACCTATGAATAATTGTTTAATCCAGGTAAAGTTACATAATCATGAAGTTAGCCAATCTAGCAAGTCCAAACCTACATAATCTTGTTGGACCTTTTAATGATGTCTTCAAGGTTATCTAACTGATATGGAATTACTACTATTATTTAAATTAAAGAAACACCTATTATTAAGTTTTTTACATCATTTATGATGTAATACTAATAAATAATTACAGCCCAATTATCAAGAATAGCTTGACAATGTTATTTTTGTTCTTCATTTATCAGATTGATTATCATGGAGGTATGATTGATAATTTTACTATAGAATAGGTCAATTTCATAGTTTGTTTATAAGCACTAATGGGTCCTGTAGGGATAACCACTGAGAAAAATGCCAATGTCTCAAACTCTGCCTTAAAGAGAAAGTTTGATGCATTATCACAATTTTCATCAACAGAAATAGAATTTTTATGAATACATTGTGCAGGATGTTAAATCTTGTGGGGATAATAAAAACAAATTTTAGTCTGCTAAGACAAAACAGGTACCATGAGACATTTTAGCAGGTATATAATTAAAGTATATGCCCCACATGAAAAAAACCATCCTGGTCATAATGTAATATAATCATGTCCATATAAAATGGGATTCATCTTAATAAAATTAAATGATGGTAATCCCAAAGAAACACATTTACATATACAGCCTTGAATTTCAGCACAAGTATCAGTTGCATTTACAGCAAAAGTGGGAGTCAGTAACATCATAGCATGAGTAGGATTAACATATGGAGAACTTCCCCAATTATAAAAATCTTTATAGGATATTGATTTTTAGATATATCCTTTAAAGAACATAGTCATATTAGCAATTTTATGTTCAGGATGGCACACAGGAAAAAGAAAAGAGCCCAATATATTTCCCATATTACTATCCTGGTGGATACAAATCTTAGATGAATAGACAATTTTAGCCAAGTGAACCCATTATAATTGATTATAATTATAATTATTATCTAGAATCATAATTGATTCTAGAAATTAAGAAATATGAGTGTATTGAAACTTCTACAGCTGGTGTACAACAGCAGAACATTAATAGGATTAAAGCATTTACAAAATTTTGGGTAATTTTAGCAATTAGAGTGGTGACTAAATTTTCCAGAGTATATTCCAACCCATTTGAGCCAACAGCTGTTGAGCTGTGGCTGTTAAATATTTTATATTCCCCCAAGTCACTGGAGGTTGAGTATCTTGAGGCTCTTTTGTAATGTTTATCCTTTTTCAAGGATAGTGATCATCTTTTCTTTTGGTGGAGTTTGTAGAGGACAGAATGTGACAGGATGCTAGCATGCTTGCAAACAAGACACTTAAGCATAAAAAGGACAGAGCTTATCTGCAAGCAGGATGTTCTGCCAAGAGTTTCTTTTTGTTCTCAAGAAAAAAAGCATGTGTTGCACACAATGATGTTTGTCAGCTCCTAAAGAGGAAGCTAACTTGAGGACAAATGAAACTAAGTTGATAAAGTAACCGTGAATGCAGGATGTGTTCTGTAGATGACCTTGCATTTATAACTATAAGCTTTATGCATGTGCACTATGCTATTGCTGAAACATTCCCCTTGGTTTTGTGCCACTAAAAATAATATAAAAAGGAATGGCAAAATAAAGCACTGGATTCATTAGGAAAGAAGAAGCTGTCTTCATATTCATTCCAGTCGCTGCAGAGTTTTTTTGTTTGTTTGTTTGTTTTTTCTTTTTTGAGAAAAGTGATTATCATTTTGTTTGGCAGACACCTTCTTATCCAGGATCAAATGGGATTTGATGACTGGTTGTGATGGCAATGCATGATTGACAGGTCTCATGCACCAAGCTGGAATCCAAACAGGACCTGTAGGTGTAAGCACAACAGCACATAGTTGTTTGCAAACAAAATGTCTATCCAAAGCACATGACCAATTGTGAGTATTATCTTTGTAGTACATATCATGTGCATAACTATAAATAAAGCAATGTTTAAGGCATTATTGATAAGAGAGAGGCTATGTCCCCTTTTATGTTTTTGTTCTGAAAGGCATGTTTTAAGAGTACAATGCACTTTTCAACCAAAGCTTGTCCAGCAACATTGTGAGAAATTCCATAACTAAAAATTATATTCCATTCACAAAATTGTGCAAAGGCATTGCATGTATATTGAGGAGCATTATCCATATTTAAATAAACAGGCTTCCTCATTGTGCAAAGCCAAGTAATAAGTGAGAAATTCAAGCAGATATTTTTTCAGACCTATGGCACTAGCCCAAATAAATCCAGAATGAGTATTAATGGAAACATAAAGAAAGAATAAAGATAAAAAGGGGGAAAATGAGTAACATCCATCTGCTAAAGTGCATTAGAATAGAGGCCCTGCAGATTTACAGATTCCCACATAGGATCGTGGAAAGGCATGCAATGAGAACAATTGCTAACAATGGCATAAGCCTGTTGAGAAGAAATAGAAAACCTTTTTATTAGTGAGTGGGCATTTTGATGAAAAAAATCCATGAGATTCTACAGCATCTGAAAATAAGGAATAAAGAGATTTCACAGCTAAATCAGCATGGGTGTTGCCTCCCGTTGGAGGCTCAGGGATTTTGGTGTGGCTATGTATGTTAGCAAAAATATAGGAGATAAACAATGCTGTAAAAAAAGTTTGAAGAGTTAAAAAGAGAGATAATACCTTGGAATCCAAATTAGGAGATAACATAGCAACAGAAATATGAGGCATAAGTTTAGCAATATAATGAGAATATGTAATAATGTTTAAAGTAATAGAACATAATCTCAGCTCAGGATAATGGCAGCCAACTCAGCTCAATGTTGGGAGATTAGTAGCAGGGTAAAATAGTCCATTTGTTAACAAAAACAGATGTTACTCCACTTTGTTTACCTCTGTCAGTATATACCATCAGCCAATCTACAAGAGAAAATGTAGAAATTAAGGAACAAGGGGAATGTGTAGTCTGACGTAACAAAGATAATCATTGATCAAGAGGCATGTGACAATTCATATGTTAAAAATCCAGTCAATACAGCTTGATAGTATGATAAAAACTGTATTAGAGATGCAAAGTTTTTTCATAAGTAAGATATAAAACATGAATATCTGTGCCTGTTAAAGGCAAAATTCTTGTATAATAATCAGCAATTAATTAAGCATACATATCATCAAAAACCAAACTATTATGACCAGAGAAATGAGGAGAATATAGCCATTCTAATATATGTAATTTATGATTTAAATAGCAATAACTGCTGTGTAAGCATAAGGTTTTCCAACAAAAACTATTAATGATTATAGAATATTAGATAAAAAAGTTTATTCAATATCATTATTAATAAATTTTCATTAATTTTTTAAAGCCTGTTTTAAAGAAGTAGTGTAAATCCAAACTCAAAATAGAATTACTCTGGCTCAGGCCTACATGAATCAGCTAACCTGCTTTTTGTGCTTCTGTGATTTAATGCTATGCTTTCTTCTCATGGATGGGGCCAAACCACAAGTGGTCAGACCCTCTAGCAATAACCTAAAGTACCAGGAAGTGAAAGGGGGACATAGATGGTGCCATTACAGTTGAACTGTAAATAACTATCAGTTAAATATTTGCCAAATCCTGCTTTCCAAAGACAAACCCTCATTTTGGGGTCACTCTCTGAAGGAAAGGAGATCAATTGTTCTGTGTACCTATTTCCTCAATAAACTTTGCTGCTTCTGCAGAGTTGTCTAGGCTGCACTTCTTGGGGAGAAATACAGGTTGAATGCAACATTTGGTGCCTTGGCCAAGAAGCCCTCTTCCAATTGCTCCACCTACTCTCCTTCTTGGGGTGTGGAAGGGGAATTAATTCTCTCAACTGAGGAGAATTAATGCCCCTACCAGAATACGTCAAATCTGTATTGGTGTACCACAAGAGACTCAGAGCCAAGCTGGATGCACCACATTGCCCTGAGTAAGAACTCCTTCCAGGATGCTGGTAAATTCCATGTAGTCTGGTTCAAGTTTCAGGTAAAACCTCACTAAAACATCCTAATATTAAATGGCCACAAAGGCAGTATAGCCTTAAGATCTCTAGCTCAATTGTAAGGTGTTAATTATTTGTCTTGTCTCTGTACTATCTCCTTGTCTTTTGTATGTTTTGTATGTTTTATTGTTTGTCTTTGTCTGGTTATTACTGGTCAAAGTCAGTCCACCTCTGGTTCATCTGATACACCCCTTCAGTGCTTTTTGTCCCATTTTCAGGAATTCCAGAAAATGGCTGAAAATTATAGCACTTTCTGTGATGCTTTCTCTCTCTCAGAACATTTTGTAAAATGGAATAGCCCACATTCAAGGTCACATGGCCTCCATAGGTGACCACCAACTTCCCCATCACTTACCATTTCCAAAAAAAAAAAAAAAAAAAAAAACATTTTGGGATGGCTTAGCCACCCAGATCAAATACCAAACAAAAGAAAAATTGTTAAGAAGATTTTTAACTGTGCTCACTAAAGGTTGCATTAAAATGTAAATGGCTGCCAACAGAACTAAAGGGAAAAAAATGTCAAGAGTAAATGCTAAAGGTAAAAAAGTATTTTAGATTTTGCTTTCAGTTAGAAACTGGGCCAGGTGGCCAACAGATTAGACAATATTAGTTTCTACAGAGAGCAGATTAAAACTAGAGAGTTTTATAGGAATATCAGTTCAAAGATATGTAAAAACATTTTGTCTAGGAAATTTTAATTTTGTCATAGTCAGTCCCAGATATTCACAAAAACGTCCAAAAACTTAAAGGGTTTTCAGAGTAATTTCCAACTATTGGACATGACCCAAAAGTTTTTAACCATGGCAGTGCAGGTAATAAATGTTTTTCAAAATGCCAGTCTAAAATTTTGGTATCTGCTATCCAAGAGACCAGAAAAACTGGTTTAGAACAGGACCCTGAGCTGAGGGGGATCTCTGAAGGAGACAATGAAAGCAGACTCCCTTGCTGCCTCTTTGGGAGATTCCCTCAGGGAGAAATGGGGCTATGTTTTTATATATTTCCTTAACTCTTTTCACCTCTGATGATTGGGACCACATTAGTATGGAAACAAGGAAAATTTTTAAACTTCTATTTTTGAGTTCTTAATTTTCATCTGGTGCTCATAGGTTAATATGTTTATCTGATTAGACCTAATTTATCCAACTGTAAATATTTTTTAACATTCCATTTTATTAAGAGGCAAATTTTACAACTGCTAGCTGTCAATCTAATAGTTTTTTTTTTAAAAAAAAAGCTACAAAGTTTTTGTTCTGTGTAGATACACAAGTGTATTGTTAGTCTACAAGTATTGTCATGTCTACATATGTTTGGTACCAGAATTAGCATATGAGATCATAAATTAAAAAAAAAAAAAGATTTAGAAAGGGATCCAAGTGTCTTTGGCTCATGTGATTCAAAAAGTTCAATTTAAATTGGATAAGCAAATAAAAGTAAAAATGTCTTTAAAATTACTAACTCACAAACTTCTCTAGGTGATCAGTTGTTAATAAAATATTGATGTCTCTAAAATGTTTTAGATCCTTTGTTTCTAGGATTTTTCTTCAACATAAAAAATGATGCTGTTCAATGCTCTTGTCTGATATCTTAAAAATAAGTTAGGTCTGACATGTATGAGACTGATCATAGAGGTGTTTGTTAAAGACATTTTAATGGTTTATGTAGTTAAAATGCTAACTGTTAAATATAACATTGAGTAATCTTACACTCCTTAAATTTCTTAAGGTAAACAACAAGAGGATCTAAGTGATAAAAAGTTCTGTGAAAGTAAGTACAAGTTTGTGTGTATTTAAGTTAGTTATATAAATGTAAAACAAATAGTTAACCTGTTAAAATATCAAAAATTTCTTAAAACATTAAGTCATTTCTAACAATGTGTTTGTACATATCTTAAACAATTAAATGTGTTCATATCTTTCAGGAATACAAATCTTTAAAATATGAAAAAAAATTAAAGGAACATTTTATCCAGCTGGTGTTCCACAAAATAAAGTTGTCTATAATGGTAAATTTAGGCTTATAGAAATGAAAAATTTTTTGGAGGTATATTTATATCATTTGATTTTTTGTAACCAAATCTAAATCTTATATTGTCTTTTACACTGAAATATAAAAATATAAAGTTATTTTTAAAAGATAATAAGAGCCTGATCTGTTTAAAGGTTAATATTGTAGTTAACATTCCTACAGACTCAGGAACTGTATGTCAAAATGACTCCAAAATAGGCCAAACTTCAGTTCATTTAAAGTTCTATACCTCAAACAGGAGATATGATATATAACTCAATTAAGCCATCTACATATATATAGTAAATAAAGGAGATAAAAATAACTATAAATTTATAAACATTAAGTTAAAGCCCAGTAATCTTTAAGACTGGTAATACTGACTTGCTGTATGTTTAAGGCCAATGCTTAAATATTAATGTTAAAATAAAGGGGCTAAGGAAACCAATATTTGGCTCTTGCCCTCTGAGTCAGCCTGAATCCTGGGAAAAGGGGAAGAGATTAAAAACTCTGGGCCACATAACCTCCCAATTAGGGATATTAATGAGACCACTAGAGAAAAGAAAATCAATGAACATACTGCAAAAGAGGATGGTCACTGGAAAGGGGAGACATCCCTGATGCATCCAAGGGAAGTCACATGGTCAGCAAGACATTGACCCATCCCAGTGCAAATGACGCTAACAGTACTAAAAGGCTGCTCACATGTTTCCCAGGAACGTTCCACAACATTCAGCTGACTCTTAGCAAGAGATAAAAACAAAGTCCATTTGGCCATCATGATCTTGAACACCTAGAAAAAATTGTTAAAACCCAAATACAGCCATTCCTGGGTATTGAAAAAAATAGTTATTTGTAACTTGAGATGTACACTTGTTTTAGCTCCCCAAGAATAAGTAAAACTGGAGACAACAAAAGAGAGATTTGTAGACAAGAATGCGTAATAATTATTAAAAATCTATCAGAGTCAAAA
>PVHX01029202.1:0-17201 GCA_004024805.1 Geosciurus inauris | reverse complement strand
GGGGAGGTGGGAGGAAAGAAAGGGTAATGCGTATAGTAATGATGGTTGATTGAGAGGGTCATTATTGCCCCTGGTGCAGGTATGAAGACACAAATAATGTGACTCTATCTGATTTGAAACCAGAGAATTGGAAAAACTGAGCTCTGTATATGTACTATGACTTGAAATGCATTTAAATAAAATAATTAAAAAAAAAAAAAGCTGTATATCTCAAACAGGGGATATGGATATGTGACCCAGATTAAGCCATCTATAGACAGATAGTAAATAAAAAGGTAAAAATAACCATAAAGTTATAAACATTAAGTTAAAGCCCAGTACTCTTTAAGACTGGTAAGACTGGCTTGCGGGAGGTTTAAGACCAAGGTTTAAATATTAAGGTTAAAATAAGGGGCCTAAAAAAGCCAATATTTGGCTTTTGCCTCTGAGTCAGCCTGAACCCTGGGAAAAGGGGAAGAGCTTTACAACTCTGGGCCACATAACCTCCCGATCAGGGAGATTAATGAGACCACTAGAGAACAGAAAGCCAATCAGTGCACATGCTGCAAAAGAGGAGAGTCACTGACCTTGACCCATCCTAGCGCAGATGACACGAGCAGTGCTAAGAGGCTGCTCACAAGTTTCCCAAGATTGTCCCACAACAACACTCAGCTGACTCTTAACAATAGATAAAAACAAGGTCCATTTGACTATCTTGACCTTGAACACCTAGCAAAAACAGTTAAAACCACAACACAACCATTCCTGGGCATTTAAAAAATAATAATAATTATTTGTAACTTAAGATGTACACTTGGGTTAGCTCCCCAAGAATAAGTAAGACTGAAGACAACAAAAGAGAGATTTGTAAACAAGAGTGCCTGATAATTATCAAAAAAACCTGTCAGAATCAAAAGTTATTAGTCAATTCAAGGCCTACAGATCTTCCTAACCTCCATCATAAGTAGGCTTAGTCAATGTTTACTAATATATGTTTATTAGTATGATTCTCTAGCCCTAAGCAACTTAACTAAGTGTTGTGTATACATTCCTGACAATATAAAAGATTTACATTCCCAAATAAATGCCTTATTAGACTTTGTTAGGCCTTGTTATGGGGATAACGTCTTAGTTCTTGCACCTGCTGTATTATTGCACCTGAGGGATTATTAATTTCTATTATCTTCATGATATTCATTGACATGTTCCAGACACTACAACATTTAGTATGTATTGATCTCATTTCAGTGCTCATGTCTTTTGTTTCTCTCATAGAAACACCACCCCCAGATGAATTTATAACCTGTACTTCCTGAATCAGACTTTCATCATGGACCCCTTGGCCCAATTTATAAAAAGGGACTCCACACTGCTTGCCCCACTGCACATCACCCCCTTTCAGCTGGAAGCAGCAAGAGTGGTCATCACCCTTTTCCTTACAGCAGTAGGAGTTCCCTAAAATTAGAAAAAATATACAATCAATGTAAATGTGTAATCAGGTCAATTCACAAAATGGAAGCTGGTTTGGGTCCAAAAGAAATGTTGTAAGACATGAGCTGCTAAAACAACATATTCTGTCAGTCCAACCCTCACCTCTAATCAGACAAACCTAATGTTACTCAGGACTTGGTTAATTTCTATGTGGCTCCAGAGGACATTTGGTTTGCCTGTTTATCAGGAATAACTAACTCTTTGCATCAATGCCTGGTATTTTTAAAATAATGTGTCAAAAAAACTTTGTGTTCTAGTACACATTTTGCCACAAATATATTAGTATGGAGAAGACTGTTGTTAATGGGACTAGGATTAGCAGGATATCTGCTATTTCAAGCCCCCTCATACTTTTGCTTTTGGGATTTCTAATAGACCCCTGCATTATTAACTGTCTAGTTAACTATATAAGACAAAAAATTAGTACATGTTAAACTCATGGTACTCGGGTCCCACTATAAACCCTCCTGATAGATAATGACGAGTCAAAGGTTTGACTCTATTCACTAGAAAAGGGGGGAATGTAAAAATCCAAATTCAAAATGGAGTCACTCTGGCTCAGGCCTGCATGTATCTGCTAACCTGCTCTTTGTGCTTCTGTGATTAGTGCTTCACTATGCTTGCTTCTCACGGATGAGGGTGCAAAACTACAGGCTGCCAGACCCCCTGGCCAGTTACCTAAAGTTCCAGGAACTGAAAGGGGACATAGGAGGCGCTGTCACGGTTGAACTGTAAATAACTATAGATTGAATATCTGCCAAACCCTGTTGTTTTGAGTCATGTAGCTAGCCCACCCTAACCTCTGAAACCCTCACTTCGGGGTCACTCTCTGAAGGAAAGGAGAGCTGACCCCAATCGATTGGCCTGTGTGCCTATTTCCTCAATAAACTTTGCTGCTTCTGCAGAGTTGTCCGGGCTGCACTTCTTGGGGAGAGGTGTGGGTTGGATGCAACAGGTTTACATTCTGTAATAAAATGTGCGTTGGGGTTGGGCATCAGAAGTGCCAAAGTAAACAGAGAGGAAAGAATGTAGGACTAATCAGTAGGAATGAAGTTTGAACCTGGAGCCAAGGCAGGGAATTTCCCTAGCACAGAATTTCTCATTCCTGGTTAACAATATAGTTTCCTTTCCAGCTTACACTGTAACTTTTTTTTTTTTTTAAGGATTCAGATACATGAAGAACCCAAATTTACTCTGATATCACTACAATTCATTTTTTTAGGATGCTGAGCCACAGAAGTTAGGTGATTGCATAAGGTCAGCCAGTAATGGGAATCAGAGCAGAATGGTCCTTCCAGCTCATAGAATAAAAAGGACATCCCTAGGAAAATCTGACAAAGGAGAACAATGAGGAGGAATTAGTTTTCCTGAATGCTAAAATCCATTCCAAATCTGCTGTAACTACTATTGGGTGTCACTGATGCATAAATCCAGAAGATACAATGTTTATGTAAATATATGTGGTTAAGTTAGCATTTCATGTCAGGAAAAACTGTGGATTATTCAGTGAACGATTTTGAAACAACGGAGTACCTATATGGAAAAATATATGCTTGAAGCCTTAAATTCCGATGGATGAAATATTTAAAGAATTAACTACTCAAAGGAAATGTGGAAAAATTTTATAGTAGGAAGGACTTTCTAGCATAAAATAAGACTTGGAAGCCATAAAGGAAAGAATAAAATATTTGACCACATGAAAAAGTAGAATTTCATTGTTCAAATTCAGAAAAATGATACCCCAAAAGAGAAGGGCTAAGGAGTACCCCAGAAGCTAAGTTCCAGACCTTTTCCTGACCCCCTGTCTCTTGCCCTGCCGTCTCCCCTAAGGCAAGGCATAGATCTAGAACTCCTCCTCCCTGAGGTAAGTCATGGAAACAACCCTTCTCCCCAGACAGCCATAACCTACAAATACTATAATCTTCCTCTGCCCTCTGTCTTGAAGGTGGCCATTGAAGAAATTCTAACCTACTTTGTCTGCTAGTAGATCCTAAGACCCCGTTTCAGAAAGGGTCCTGCCCCACACCAGAGAGGAAGGAATGCTGCGCAGACAAGCCAAGAAGAATCTGAACAGAGAAGCCTGGCTGTATTTCTCCACTCAGTCTATTAACATGATCAGAACTTTTCTGTCCAATCATATTTTTTTAAATTATTTTTACATATACTTTTGGTTGTTAATGGATCTTTATTTTATTCATTTATTTATATGCAGTGTTGAGAATTGAACCCAGTGCCTCACACATGCTAGGCAAGCACTCTACCACTGAGCCACAACCCCTGCTCTCTGTCCAATGATATTTTCACATGGCTGTCCATGATTTATTGAACCTAAGCATAAAAGTGAATAGTTTGCACCAGGTCTCTGAGGTCTTCAATATAAAGTCTCTTGTGGCATGAAAAACTGATCAAATAGTTTGCTATGCTTTTTCTCTTGTTAATCTGTCATTGGATATAGAGGTGTGGACCACAATGGGCAGGAGGGAATCACCCCTTTTTTTCCCCTATGTCATCATGGAAAAAATAAAACTCAGTAAAAGACAAAGGGCAAAAGGTGTGAAAGGGTCGGCTTTTGGAAGACAACAGACAAAAGACTATTATATAAGAATATCTTAGCCGAGTGTGGTGGCTCATGCCTGTAATCCCAGCACTTAGGGAGGCTGAGACAGGAGAATCACGAGTTCAAAACCAGCCTCAGCATTGGCGAGGCGCTAAGCAACTCCGTGAGACTGTCTCTACATAAAACACAAAATAGAGCTGGGGATGTGGCTCAGTGGTCGAGTACCCCTGAGTTCAATCCTCGGTGCCAAAAAAAAAAGGATATCTTATATGTCAATAGGAAAGATGCCAATGACTCAATAGTAAAATAGGATATGGATGGTAGTTCATAGAAATAATAAACACTTATGAACATTTTTAAATGTACATTATTAAAAATAACATAAGCACAAATAAAAACAAGTAAGATAATTTTTTTTCACCCACTCAAGTGGCAAAGATCAAAGCATTTCATAATACATGGTGTATACATGTATTTTACCCACACATGGTTAGCAGGAGTATAAATTGATGCAAATTCTTTGGAGGTTAATTTGGCAATATCTATCCATTTAAAATAAAGATATACTTTGACTTAAGAGTTTCACTGCTGAAACTTATACTACAGATGCAGATACATGTATGCAAAGATATAAGAATATCATAGCATTAAACGGAAAATATTAAAAACAATTGCATACAGAACTAGGGAAATAAACTGTGTTACATTCCCACAATGAACTACAATGCAACAATAAAAACATAACCTATGGAAAGATCACTGGTTTTTAAGTGAAAAGAACAAGTTGTGAAACAGTGGGAAAAAATCTATTGCCTGTGTATGTGTATATTTACATGTGAAATATATACATACAACAAGCAGATGGATATAAATGCTTTTCATGGCATATTTGATCTCTGAAATGATGAAGCAAAAGTTCTTTTTTTCTTTTCTTATTTGTTCTAATTAGTGCAAGTTCTTATTATTGGTTGTTTTGAGGAAGGTGATGATCTGGCATGGTAGAAATATCTTTTTACAGCATAAACATTTTTATGACTTGAATTTTTACCAACTGTATTAGCAATTCATTGCTGCATAACAAATTAGCACAAATTTAGTAACTTAAATAATACCCATTTATCATATTACAGTTTCCATGGGTCAGGTGCCAGGTATGACTCAGTGGATCATCTGCTTAGGATCTCACAAGGCTACCATCAAAGCGCTGGCCAAGTTGAAAGAGAGGAGAAACAGATATCACCTCTGGATGGAGAGAGGCAAGGTTCTGTAAGAGTATGAGGACCTGAAATGCTGCTGTCAATCTGCTTCCAAAGATCCCTAGAATCTGTGAATCCCTGGAATCTGTGAATGTGTCACTGGCCTAGCAAATGAAGTTTTGCAGAAGTGATTAAGAACCTTGAGATGAGGAGATTATCAAGGATACATACATATAGTCAATAGATTTTTCCTACTGTTTCGCAGAGGGTGTACAGTGTTAACAGCCTAGGAACGGCAAAGGCCTGGGGTCCAAGCCACTTTTGTGGAGAGTGGATTGCACAAGAGCAGCCTGTGCCAATCAGTCTCTGCTTCCTGGCCCAACACTGAGAGACAATTGTTAGAGATACTGGCAATCAGCTGTGGAAGAACAGGAGGAGGGAACAGCAGTATTTACACATAGCTCTCCAAGACAAACAGGGCCTCTGCACATACAATGAACCTTTATATTATCTCATGAATTCTTTCATCACTGACATTAAGCTATGTTACATGTGCAAACTCTATTATGTAACCACTACCCTCCATTCTAAACTTCATTTATCATCAGATAATAGAGATAACTTTCTCTCTGCCTTCTACTTTACGTGCATGGTATCAATATCACTGATCTGGAAAAATTGGGTGGTGCTCAAATTAAGTCAAATGAATACTTAATGAGTTAGGGTGTATGACTGCAGATAGGTGCTTTCTTTGAGGAGGATCACATTATGTGATAGGGCTCTACTCACATTCTCCTGTTCAGGCAATTAGGGGGTTGATGGGATTGGGATGCCCAGATCTTGCAGCAACAACATTAGCTGGTGCTGCTGGGTGTGTAAATCAAATAACTCCTTGCAACTCCAGTCAAAGGGTAAAATGATTCATAAGACTTTTCACTAATATCATTATTCCTGAGGAGTAAAGGAATGCCAAGGGGATGCAGATGGCAATGTCTTGAAATTTTTTTAAATATTTTTATTTTAGTTGTAGATGAACACAATACCTTTATTTATTTATTCTATGTGGTGCTGAGGATCGAACCCAGTGCCTCACACGTGCGAGGCAAGCCCTCTACCACTGAGCTGTAACTCCAGCCCCAGTGCCATAAATTTATGCAAAGTGTAAATTAATTCTGGAAATTGATTACCATAGTTTCTCAGATCAATGCAATTTCTGTGAACCTCCTGGTTTGGGTCTGGACCTTGATATATTGCTAGAATCTGATGGAATGATAAACAATAAAGGGCCCAATTGAGGTGCTGAATCCATGTGGGAACAGAGTAGCT
Source organism: Geosciurus inauris (assembly GCA_004024805.1). Taxonomy (NCBI): domain Eukaryota; kingdom Metazoa; phylum Chordata; class Mammalia; order Rodentia; family Sciuridae; genus Geosciurus; species Geosciurus inauris. The sequence goes on along the minus strand of PVHX01029202.1, from coordinate 10,652 downwards.
TATTGGCAGCTCCTTGCCCCACCAGGACAACCAGCACCAGAGTCTGAGGGGCAGGGAGTCTGTTGCTGATGTCAGGCCAAGCCTGCCCCATAGCCAAAGAATTTCATTTATGGCAGAAAATGCTTTGATATAAAAGTATACATGCTTATTTAAAACATGACACAGCCAGGCGCGGTGGCTCACGCTTGTCATCCCAGCACTTCGGGAGGCTGAGACAGGACAATCACGAGTTCAAAGCCAGCTTCAGCAATGGTGAGGCACTCAGCCAACTCAGTGAGACCCTGTCTCTACATAAAACACAAAATAGGGCTGGGGATGTGGCTCAGTGGTCAAGTGCCCCTGAGTTAATCCCTGGTACCAAAAAAAAAAAAAAAAAAAAAAGACACAATATATACATATAGAGTAAAAGCAGAAATTCTTCATGACCCTCGACTCCAGAGATGATCACTTTCAACTGCTTGGTAGCCAATGTTTCAATTATTATTATTATTATTATTATTTTTGTGGTGCTGGGAATTGAACCCAGGGCCTTATGCATGCTAGGCAAGCACTCTACCACTGAACCACATCCTCAGTTCAAAATTGTTTTCTACTCATATCTACATATATATGCCTATTTTACAAAACTGGAATCATATTGTTTTATCACTCGTTTTTAAAAAATATTTCATATAGACATATTTTCACATGGATATACCTCATCTATTTAATACTAGATGTTTGTACTCCATTTTCTGTATAATAATTTAGGTTACTGATCCTCCAAAGACTATTAGGTGGTTTTCAGTTTTGTTTTTGCCATCTTTTTCTTTTCTTTTTTCAGTACTGGGGACTGAACCCAAAGCTTCACACATGCTAGGCAAGTGCTCTACTATCCCAACCCTTTTTGTTTTATTTTCAGACAGGATCTCATTAAATCCAGGCTGGCTTTGAACTTGTGATCCTCCTGCCTCAGCCTCCCAAGCAGCTGAGGTTACTGGTGAGGATCACAGCATCTAGCTTATTTTTGCCATCTTAAGTAACCAACAGAAATCCCTTTCCTTTGTGTATATACCTTGTTATTTCCTTGTGTATAAAATTGTTTAATTTCTTGAAATAAATTCTTTTTTTTTACTTTTATTTTTTTAGTACTGGAGATTGAACTCAGGGGCACTCGACCACTGAGCCACACCCCCAGCCCTATTCTATGTTTTATGTAGAGACAGGGTCTCACTGAGTTGCTTAGCGCCTCACCATTGCTGAGGCTGGCTTTGAACTCCTGATTCTCCCGTCTAAGCCTCCCTGAGTGCTGGGAGAAATAAATTCTTAAAATTGGAATTTCTGGGTAAAATAGTTTGTACTTTTAAAATATACTATCAAATTATCTCTGGCAATAAAGTGTGAATTTATTTTTCTACCAACAATGTCCATTTCCTGATACCCCATGGTAACACTAAATATTATAAACTGTTTAAAATTTGCCAAGCAGAGGATAAACAAGCAAACCTCATTGTTTTATTTTGCATTTTAGTTAGATTTAATGTCTTGAGATTTCCAATTTAAATAGATTATTTTGAAAACTTATAACCATTACAATACTTGTAATCATTTGCAATAATCATAAATAAACATTTCTTGGTGTAAATGAGGAGTTAAAAGTAATCCACTCCCAAAATATCTCTAGGTTCATTACAAAACTGCATCAAAATCAACCTCTCACAGTGCAGATTGCATTAGAATTAAATTCAGTATGTTTTTCAACACATGAAAGAGACAAAATTTCCTTACATAGAGGAAATTAGTAATTAATAAATTCCTTAAGGGTTCTAGCTGTAGAATCAATAACAGTTAAATATTTTCTCATTATTAAGATTATGATTTGGGCCCAGAGGAGGACCACAGGAAAACAAACGGAAATCTCTCTGCACATTTGTTACATATGCTATTACTGACTGGCTGTATATATATTATATTTTGCAGTCAGTACAACAGGGATCAAATAACATGATACATTATTTGGCTGGATGCACTGGCACCATTGATAAAGATCCCATGATTTCTTTGTTCTTTGTTATGGGTAATAACATCTAGAAGAGTGTAGAAAATATACAAAGCATTGGACATTGCCTGCCTAATGATGCATAAACACACCTACTTTCAGTTCTGTACATTTCTAGTGAAATTCAGCTGAACATAGCAGGAAAAAAAAAAAAAAACCAGAAGAGTTCTCAACAGTGTTTGCTCACTGAAGCTGAAGTCCTCAGCATGGCACCTGAACCAGCCATCCAGGAGTGAGAGTTGCTTCTCCCCTCCACAAAGCAAAAGACTTTGCTGATTCCTAATGTCTAATTTTCTAGACATTTAGACTCATTATATTTGCACTTTACTACTTAGCTGGTGCAATCATATAAAATAGTTTGTCTTTAAAGGAGAATTTAATACATAGCATAATATCCATCATTATTTATGCTTAACAGTCTATAGTACTTAAAATATAGTAATTGTATCTAAAAGTATTTACAGAATTTCATACTCAGAAGTTTGGGCATCACCTTATTCTGTCATCCTAATGTTTTCCTGGTTGCCAAAGTATTGTGCAAGGTGCCTGTGAGCCTTACATCTATTATATCAGAAATTGGACTTTGTATATGTTGACTTTATGCACACTGATAATGTGAAAGGAAAAAAAAATTGCGCTATTTTCTTTGCAACGGGGTATAAAAAGCAAAAGTATTAGAAATTCTCTTGAAAGTTGTTAAAAGTAGGTTTGCTAATCACTGGGCTTGTCCAATTTGAAGGCAGAACACAGGACTGAATGACCTCAATCATCCTTTAGTAGCTCTGGGAAACTCAAAGTCCAACAACGGAAATTCCCAGTCTAAAAAGTGTGCTCTCCCGCATATGTCCATAGGCCTGATTGAAAATACCTTGGGCTTTAGGATAAGTTGAAAATATAAACCTTTAGAGTTGTATATACTGTGTCTGTGGCTTGTCCTGTCTGCTCTCTCTTCTCTAAGGTTCACCTTAGTTATCTTTTTGGTCAGAGCTCCTTCCCCAGGCTGTCTGTGAAGACTCTAACCTGTTACCAATTGGCAACACTTGGAGATGAGCAGAAAATGTTCCTTGGAAGCAGTTTTCTCCAAGCCAGAAGGAATAACATAGCTCAAGAAAATAGCAGACTGGGAAATCAGATGAGTCAAACAGCTGAGAGGGAGGACAGTAAATGAACAAAGGATGTGTAGAGAAAATACACAGGCAAACAAAACACAATCCAACTCTTGGATGTGATGTTGCATTGACACAAATTCTTTCACTAGGAGCAAGAGCAAAGTGGTGAAATGTGGAGATGTTTGCTGGTTTTCTAGAGGTTCCAATCATAGCTTTTGGGGACCATTTAAAGGAAGAGAAATGTTTCTGACAGCAGAGGTAAGAACTGATATAGACCCTCATGTGAAGTTTGCGGTTACTGTTTAAGCGAAGAGTCATGATTAAAGTGAATTCCCATTCTAATTAAGAAAAGTTGGACAATCCCCCAAATGCCAACATGACATTTTTAAATAAGGCCCTCTATTTTAATATTTTTTTTACTATGAAGAAAAAAAGTAGAAAAAGTTTGTAACAGAAAAAGTTACAGATATAGACTTTATTTCCATGAATTTCTTAAATCAGATGCTTTTTAAAAATCTCTAATCAAATTTATCCCCATTATATAATGTACATTACTATACCAAAAAATGTACATAGTCTCTTGAAAGATAATAAATAATAGATTATAAGATCTAATAGACTCTAAAACATAACAGATTGCAACAAATTTAAAGAAAATTGGTTACTTCTCTGAGGATCTGGAACCTCTCTAACAATTTAGAGAATTCTCTTTAACTCAAACTCTGCTTTGGATAAGGCACTGCTTTCCTGGAGAAAAAGGCACTCAATCACTAGCATGATAAATCACAAATATGTAAGAAAATCTGAAGATAGCAGATGGCACATAGGTCACGAATAAAAGCAGGTTTCTTTTGGGGTACTGACTTCAATATCAAAGTAACATTAAATTGTGCAAATATAAAAAGTCTATAGCAACTAAATTTTCCTTCTGTGATACACACTAAAAACTTTAATAGAAGATCAATCTGAATGAACAAAGGAAATAGCAAATTTCCTAAAGCTATTTTATTTTGAAAAAAAGTTTTATCTCTAGGTATCAGGCAGATTTTTTAAAATGACTTAATTAGTACAATGTTTTAGAACAGTGTGTAGATAAAGTGATAGCAACCAAAACTATTTTAATTGCACAATCTGGAGTTTACTTTTGAAATGATATGTGCCAATATTTTGTTAATGCTATTTGTTAACAAACATTTTGTTAAATTTGGTTATGTTTTTCAAAATAGTTAAGACACTGACATGAGACTCTTGAGTAAAGATACTAAAAAACACTAATTCAGTAAATTTAACTATAGTTTAACATGTTATAATTATTTCTTAAGTTGATTTCTGAAATCTTAACCTATGTCTAATGTAAGGCACTGTCTTTTGTGAATGTTATGATGTCTTACAAGGGCTCTGAATCAGATTTTGCCAGCAATCATAACTCATAAAGTACTTTGAAAGTTAAGTTTCAGTCAAAATTGACATGTGAAACAAATACATGTTAGCCCTCACTATACATCTTTATTCATAATCTCATTTATTTTAGCCACTTCATTGTTTCAATATCTCAAGAAAAAGTGGATCCCAAAATATTGTTAACTTTCCATAAATCAGTCATCCTAAAATTTGAGCTTTTCATCAGGAAATAGACTAACTTACAGGTGTAATCCCAGAGAACTAACTGGATGTTAATCTAACAAAACTACTAAGAAAGCCACAGAAACACAAGCAGCAATAAAAACATATCATGCCATAAGTGAAAGTCTAATATTGCATTAGAGTGACATATATGAGAGAAGCAGAACAAATATAATTTTTTGATGGTATTGGGGATTGTACTACACTTCAACCCTTTTATTTTTTGAGAAAGGGTCTTGCCAAATTGCGGAACTTGTGATCCTCCTGCCTTAGCCTTTAAGTTGCTGGGATTATAGGTGTGTGCCACCATACCCAACTATAACAAATGTAATTTTTTAAAAAATTATAGATGCTTTCTGAGCAAGATGTATTCAAAAATTATAAAAATTAAACAATATAAGTATCTGTGTTTTAAAAATTCACTTTAATGTTGCCTACCCTTTATCATCATCATCTGAACCATTTGCTTCTCTGTGAGCCATATAGTTACATCAGACATCAATAAGAAATTCCATGTTTTGAAGAAATAACTTGTCTAGTCCCTGTTAAATACATAGCAATTGAACATAGATGAGGTAAAGATGATGTGGTTATTACATAAAGCCAAAATGGCAAAGGAGAAGTTTTTCCAAACGGGCACATCCACAGGCCGTGACGAATTCCATCTCGAATATGGTGTGAGGTCCAGGATATGAATAACATCCAGGGAAGAAAACACCATGAATCTTTGAGCTTGAAAAGGTGCATAGTAAACTTCAGGGTCAGAACCACAATGGGTATCACAGTAGAGCAGTGAAGGAAAGGTCTTCGTGGAAGACTCAAAGCTGCCTGTGAGGGAAGCAGGAAGTATCATTTCCTTCTTGGCAAAACAACACTTTGTAGCTGCTTCTGAATCTTAACATATGCAAAGAAAATACAAGGGAAATATGCCATCTCAGAATACATATGCCACATTTATACAAAGAAGATAAAAGCATGAGCAAGGGTATCCTTTGCATTAAAAATGAAATCAAGGTCTCAGGACACAGTGATTAATTTTTTTAAGTTTTCTATTATTTGCTTAGAAAAGCTACAATATGAACATAGTTTATATCCTAAATATATGGTTTGTGTAGTTCTGATTTTTTTAAAGTTGTTTTTTGATTGACACACAATAATTGTACATACTGATAGGGTGTAGTGTGACATTTCAATACATGCATGTGATATGTGATGATCAGATCAGGGTAAATGGCATAGCCATCACCTTAAACATTTGTCATTTCTTTGTGCTGGGAACATTCAAAATCCTTTCTGTTAGCTCTCTGGTAATATAAATTTAATTGTTGTCAACCACAGTTACCCTACTGTGCTGTAGAACATTACAAGTTATTCCTCCTATGCAAATGCACCCCTGTACCCACCCATTAACTATCCTCTTTCCGTATCCCCTATCTCCTATAGTTTGGAGTTTTAACAATTTGCCTGGGACCTTAAGAGCAACAACAACAAAATCTCACAACCAAGTAAAATATTCCTTAAGTAATGGAAGTAAAAAAAAAAAGAATGTTTTCATTATAATCATTTTGTATTAGCCATGAATACCTTCAAAATTTATTTACCAGATTTAGAAAGATCATATTTTAAACAAGTATTCTAAAGTGGAGTTAAACTGCAATAAATTTTTAAAATCATTGCAAAAAATATAATCAATATTTGAACAAATGAAAATTTCAGGCTTAACTCCTGAATGATCTGTATGATTTTGTTCCTGTCTACTTTAAAGGATGATTTGCAGTTAGATGTTTCCTAGCAAAAAGAAAACTGAGGATAGCAGACTAATCGTTTAAGTCTAAATCTCCCCACACATCCTCCAAAAAACTACAGAACAAGAAGGACAAGGAAAACTATACAAAGCCCCAAACTCTCAGCATAGCTGGAAGTTAGAGAATGCTCCGAGTCCAAGATATCTGTAAGTATTAAAATAAACACCAAATCAATGGTCTCTCAAGCTCTCTCACCCCCACCACAACCAGGAAAAACTGTGTTGAGAGAAAGGCAACCTAAGACTGACACAAAAGCACCACCAGAAAAAGAAATTCAATCTAAGAGTGAAAATACTAAAAAGGGGCCTGGTAAATCAGAGCAGTAACTACAGGGAAAGGACTTACCAGTATACCTGATTCAAGACTTTGAAAAGCATGGACTCTGGAGAAGAGGGTAAAAAAAAAAGAGAAGGGATGATCTTTGGAAACTGGGTGGCTGTTATGGTTTGGATGTGAGGTGTCCCCAAAAAGCTCATGTGTGAGACAATGCAAGAAGGTTTGGAGGAGAAATGATTAGGTCATAGTCTTAACCTACCCAGTGAATTAATCCCTGATGGGATTAACTGAATGGTAACTGGAAGCAGGTAGGGTATGGCTGGAGGAAGTGGCGCACTGGGGTTGGGGCTACAGGGTATATATTTTGTATCTGGAGAGTGGAGTCTCTCTGCCCTCTGATCACTATGTGAGCTGCTTCCCTCTGCCACACTCTTCCACCATGATGTCCTGCGTCACCTTGAGGAATGGAGCCTGCTGTCTATGGATTGAGACCTCTGAAACTGTGAGCTCTCAAATAAACTTTTCAAATAAACTTTTCCTCCTCCACAGTTGTTCTGATTGGGTCCTTTTAGCCACAGCAGTGAAATAGCTGACTAAAACAGTGGTGAAGGGATAAAGGAGTGAAAGGAAAAAAACTGGTTCCTTCTTAAAAAAAAATCACAAAAACAAACTCAGAGGAAACACAGTCTTCCCATCACATTAAAAAAAGTCGTACACTAAATAGTCACATACTAAAGAGACTGTGTCTTGTCACACTGTCAAATCAGATCACCTTTAACCAGGAATCTTGTAAACCCACCCCCTTCAAACTAGCATTCTTCAAACATCAGAGAGTCCATTCCATACTCCTCTTACTCCCCTTCTCCATATTTTAGGTTGTTTTACTTCTATTTCATCAGGATATGTAACATTTCTGTATTATTATTTCACTTTCGCTCTACCTTTGTATTAAAGTTATATATCCACAATACACTTAGCTCATCAGTCCTTTTCTCTGACACTGCCTTAACCAAAATATTTTACAACAAAGGATTCAAGGAATATCCTAAAATGAAGTCATGACACAGCCCAAACCTATAAAAAGCTGGGATGGGGGAAAACAGAAAACAAAATAAAAACACTGAAGTTCTTGAACCCATTCCTAAAAACACAGGAACACAAAACAACAACAAAAACAACTACACAAAGCACAAGAAGACTATATCCCCATACTCCAAACTAAATTAAATATCCTCAGAAAACTGTAGGATAATATGAAAAAAGCATCTTGAATCAGAAATTAAAAGATGAAAGAAAAATAGATTTAAAAAAGATAGAAAAAAATATTTAATTAAACTCAGTACAGAAAAAAAATAAAAAATAATTAATAGGGCCTGGGGATATAGCTCAGTTGGTACAGTGCTTGACTCAAATGCGCAAGGCCCTGGGTTCAATCCCAGCATCACAAAAATAAAAACAAACAAACAAAACAAATTAATAAATGGCTATAATATAATGTCAAATGGAAGTTTAATAAAACACACTGAAAAAATGTAGGGCACTAACCAAAAGGATGAAAATGACATGGGGAAAAAGTAGAAAGAATTGGGAAGGAAATTATTGAAGTGAAAGTTAAAAAAAAAAAAAAGAAACAGCAACATATAACTGGAATTTCTAAGAAGAAAAACAAAAGAACAAAATTAAGATAATATTTGGGGCTGGGGTTGTGGCTCAGTGGTAGAGCACTTGCCTGTCATGTGTGAGGCACTGGGTTCGATTCTCAGTACCACATATAAATGAATAAAATAAAGGTCCATCAACATCTAAAAAAAAATTTAAAAAAATAATATTTAATGCTATACTCAAACTTCAAGACAATTTGGTAAAACTATTAACATAAAGGAAAAAATTTTAAGGCCTCTAAGCAAATGACTAAATAACATAGAAAAATAAGAGTTATTAAACTGGCATTGGACTTAACAATGACAGCAAAAACAAAGTAAGTTAACAGAGGAACAGTACTTTCAAAATCCTCAGGGAAAGAAAATATGAGCCAAGGATTTTATATTTAACCAAGCTGCCTTTCAACACCAAGGCTATGATAATATTATAACATTAGTAATGATTTTAATATGTAGTATTCTTCTATTAGTAATTGTTTTAGACAAGGAAGAGGTCACAAAAAATTTTACATTTCTGAGGAATCTATAAGAGGATGAGCTTCACCCAAATAAGAAATGACTAAGAAAACCTGAGCAAACTGACTGATGATGAACATTTAATATATTTAAGTGTAAATAAAAGACTAAAAGGTGAGGATAAGAGTGTAAAAATAATACATAAATATTGTTCATTGTTAGAAAGAAGAAATAAAGCAACCAAAAAAGTAGGAGGAGAAAAAGGGGGAAAGAGAAAAGTAAAGTGAGCTCTATGATTGTTGTTTAGCTGATAGTTGACAGTTAAAAGATATTAACAATTAACAAACAAGACAGTAAAAGGTAATTAAGAAAGTGGAAGGCTATAAGTATTAAAATATGTACAAAAATAATACTAGAATCAAAATATAAGCCTTCCTAAAGAACAAAAGAAATTTTAAAAATAAAATGACAAAGAGGGGCTGAGGTGGTGGCTCAGCGGTAGAGCACTCGCCTCACACCTGTGAAGCACTGGGTTCGATCCTCAACACCACATAAAAATAAATAAATGAAATAAAGGTATTGTGTCCATCTATAACTAAAAAAAAATAAAATTAAAAAAATGACAAAGAAAGTACATCTTAGAGATAGGAATAGAGCAAATACAATGCATATAGTCAAACAAAATAATCGCCAATTTTAGACAAAACCTACAAATCATGTTCATAAATATTAACAGGTTTATCTCACTCATTAAATGAAAAAGACCTTCAATTTGGCAAAACCAAATCCAATGATATGCTGTAGATTAAGGGGAAAAATAAAAAATAAAGTTTAGAAAAGCCAAAAATAAAGGGGAAAGGGCAAAGCAGACAAATGGAAATAAGAAATAAGGGTGGTGATACTTATACCAGATAATCATAATTTGAGTGAAAAGCATTTAAAATGATTTAAAAAGTCACTAAAGGGCTGGAGTTGTAGCTCGGTGGTAGAACGCATGCCCATGCCTAGCATGTGTGAAGCACTGGGTTCGATCCTCAGCACCACATAAAAATAAATCAAATTAAGGAGCCGGGCACGGTGGCTCAAGCCTGTAATCCCAGCACTTAGGGAGGCTGAGACAGGAGAATTGCGAGTTCAAAGCCAGCCTCAGCAATGGCGAGGTGCTAAGCAACTCAGTGAGACCCTGTCTCTACATAAAAACACAAAATAGGGCTGGGGATGTGGCTCAGTGGTCGAGTACCCCTGAGTTCAATCCTCAGTACCAAAAAAAAAAAAAAAAAAAATCAAATTAAGGTATTGTGTCCATCTACAACTAAAATAATATTTTTTTAAAAAGGTCTCTCTGATTAGTGGATGCTGATGAATAAGGGAGGTGGGAATGGGAAACATAAGAGAAATAGAGAAACACTGGACGCGACATGGGGGAGGCGGGGGGCAGGAAAGGGGAATGGGTATAGTAAAGATGGTTGATAAAAAATATATATAAATATATATATATATATATACTGTTCATTGAAAGTGCATATAAAGGTGTTTAATATAAAAAAAAAATAAAAAGCCACTAAAATCTACATTTCACTAAGAAAATATAACTAATGAATGAGCGCTTGCCTCGCATGTGTGAGGCACTGGGTTTGATCCTCAGCACCACATAAAACAAATAACGATATTAAAAAAAAAAAAA
>PVHX01029201.1:0-17204 GCA_004024805.1 Geosciurus inauris | reverse complement strand
CATTGTTAAGACAATGGCACCCCACTTCTCTGTCCCTTCAGACAAGGCTCAGGTGAGGCTTGGGGAGAGGCGCACAGGTCCCACGCAGCCCAGTCTCACGCCAACCTGGGGACTGCAGCCTCCTCCGGGCCCTCACTTGGCTCAGCCCTGGCCCTGAGCACCCCAGCACCTCCCCGACAGCCAGTGGCGGCACTCACCGGCTGGACGAGGTCCTTCTCCTTGAAGGGGATGCCTCCCACAGTGAGGTTCAGGTGATACAGGCCTCTGTGCAGCTGGAAGAGATCCCCGGCCACTGCGATCTTCATGACTGCATCCTTGTTGACCTTGATCACCAGATTTCCTTCCAGTTCTTCAACAGAGATCTGAAGGACAGTGCCGGGAGGGCCGGTGTGAGTGCCCTTTCGGCCAGGCCCTGGCCCAGGTAGCCCCACCTCCTGAGACCAGGCTTAGGTTCTGGCCAGCCCTCTGCACCCCCGGGGACAGCGGGCACACAGGGCAGCTGTGCTCCTGGAGTGCTTGGGTCAGCACTGCACACAGGGAAGGGGCTGACCTCCAGCACAGCCGGGACAGCAGACTTCCAAATACCCAGTGAGGTCGTGTGGTGTGGCAGGAACTCCATGTGGCAGGGACAGAGGCCATGCCTGCTGGCTACTGCGGACAGCCCCGCTCAGGGCCCAGCAGGGCTGAGCCAAGAGACGCCTCTGCACCTAGGCAGCACATCCTCTCCTCTGGATGTCCTCAACACTGCAGTGCAGGCAGCCAGCCTCTGATGGCATGTGGGGCTGTGTGGGGACACCCCAGGCCGTCGGGGAACCTGATCTTGGCCAAATTGAACCCTAAAGCAATCTCAACGTTTAAACTCTTCTTGTTGCAAAATAAAACACCCGCGCAGGAGAGTGCAAACAGCATGATCTTACAGCTCAGCAGCCTTCCTGTGTGAACAGCCGGGGAGCTGGGCCAGGACACAGTCGGCCCAGCTCCCTGCACGCCTGCCCAGCTGCACTCCATCCAGGAGAACCCCAAAGCTCCTGGGTGCTCCGGCCCTGGGTATCTGCTGTCCTCAGGCTCCAGTATGTGCACCTGCAGGATGCCCACCTCTGTGGCCCACAGTAGGCTCCGAGGCTGAAGTCCCCTCCGGCCACACTTGGCCCTGGATTTGCCTTACACCGCTTCTCCCTCAGCATCTTAGAGTCCTGCTCTGAACCCGTGCAGGGCGCTGCCCCAGGGATCGGCTTGCCCTGACCGCCCCCGCCCACAGTAGCCCCCTGGCCTGGCCTCCCGGTCTCCCATGTGATGGGTGGCCCTTCTTGCCGGCTTGTGTGGTTGAAGGCAGAACATCTTTATTTCTAAACCTCTAACAGCTGATTCAGTGTCTGGCATGGACTGAATGCTGAATGGACAGATAAATCCCTCTGAAACTTTCCATGCAGAAACCCTAAGCCTGTCTGTGCACACTGGACTTTGTCCTCGGGGACCACGCTTCCTCTCTGGCTAAGGTGGAAATGCTAGGCCCTATGGAAGGGGCAGGACCATGCGGGCCTCCTGCAGCTGCCCTGCTCCTGAGTGGCCATCAGGGCGCAGGGTGTGGGGCCGAGGACTATCCCCGAGGCCACTCCAGCCTGCTGTCCTGTTGGGCCACCGTCCCTGGGCCCATCCCCATGCTGTGTGGCTTGTGTGCCGTCCACCCTGGAAGGGCCTCCTTCCTGGCTTAGGTCTCTGTCTAGCTGTGCTGGGAATGCCTTTCCTACTACTGGGAGTCCCGGCTACTCTAAGATGGGAGGGGACTGGGACGTGCCGTGGCAGGGACAGTGTGAGCAGATGTCTGCAGGGCTCTGTGTGCAGAGGCCAGGGTGGAATTTTCCACTGTCTTCACTTCTAGGGAAAAAGAGTGTCTTTCTGTTTCTCTGCCCAATGGTTAGCTCCCAGCCTGTTTTACTGTAGAGCATCTCTCTCCCAGACTGGCATGCGGGGTCGGCTAGCCAGGCGGGGAAGGCCTGGGAGTAGGACTTGTGTGCAGGGCCAGCAAGGGCTCCCCTGGACCTCTGTCAGGAGTGAAGGCCAGTCCTGGGATAGAGGGTCAGAGCAGCCAGGGGCACCCAGGGCCTGGGACTTGGGCTCTGTGGGCAAGTCAAGCCGGACCACGTTCTGTGGGCATTGAGCAGCCCCTGGCCTCAGTCCCTGGCTGCGGCATCCCCTGGACTCCATGCCCGTGTGGGTTCTCTGAGGGCTGCCTGTGAGGTGAAGAGGGTCCTGAGCGGCGTGGTGAGCCTCAGGGTGTGAACTAAGCGGAGCAGGGTCCTGTCTGTGGGCACCTGGCATCGTCTAGGGCCAGGTGTGCCCTCGAACAAGCCGACGCGCACCAGCCCCGGCAGCCCCGGCAGCCCCACTCACCGTCTGCCACATGCCATGGTTGATAACAGGCCCGCTGCTGGTGACGCGGCCGACGCCATTGTAGCGAAGCTGCAGTTCCAGCCGGCCAGCCCGCAAGCCCAGGACCACCCAAGTGCTGTCCCTACGGCCTCCAGCAAAGAAGAGAACTCCTTCAGGGTCAAAGGTCCGGAAGTCAAACTCAGCCACCAGCCTGTGCACAGACCAAGAAACAGAACAGCGAGGTGTGGGCCACCCTGCCTGGGCATGGTGACCAGAGGCTGGAGCCAGCCTCGGCCTGCAGCTCCTCCAGGACCCCAGGCAGTTCTGCTCTCCTGGACCTGACCAGCAGCACCTGCCCCCTCACCTGGTGGGCTGCAGCCTCTTGAAGCGCAGTCTGATCACAGGGGTCCCACTGAACATGCGGCCCAGATATAAGGACTTCACGCTCTTGGCCACGCTGAAGGGCACACAGGGCAGGATGTCCTGCCGCGAGGGGGGCACGTCAGGAGGCTGCCCTGTGGCCCCCGCCCCGCCCTCTCAGCGCAGGCCCTGGCCGCTGCATTCCCAGGGAGCCCGGCTGCCCACCCCACCTCTGCCTCTTGGCTCTGAGATCCAGAGCCTGTCACAGCCCCACAGGCTCCAGTGAGGAGCAGGATGCTGGCTCCCGTCAGCCCCGCTGTTCCCAGGATTCCCCTTGAGTCACCTGAAGAGCCTCACTGCTGTTTTGGAAAGCACTGGCTACATGCCAACATCCGCACAGGTCTGCTTTTGTGGAGCCTGGGCAAGCACCCAGCCGTCCGCCTGGCTGCCCCAGCGGGGAGCCCGGCCCCCCATGCAGGGCGGAGCCACACGGGGCTGGCTAGCCTAAGCCGGTCACTATGGAGAGTCTATCAACACAGCCAAACCTCATACAGCACAGAGCTCCACCCGTGGCCCTGGGGATCCCCAAGCCCTGTCTCCAGAAGCACTCTGCAGACCCCATCAGCTGGAGGACCCCGAGACCCCGCACCCACCTCACAGGTGTCCATGTCTGGGGACAGCTTGAGCCCCCCACGCCCGTTGCAGTGGCACGTGTAGCTGCCTGGGGTGTTGACACAGATCTGCTCACAGCGACCCTGCCAGCACTCGTCCACATCTGACGGCAAAGACACAGTGGCCTGGGGACAGCTCCAGACCACACTGGCCACCGTGCAGCACACGGGTGGGGGACGTCAGGTTCCCAAGCGTCTCCCCAGGCGAGTGCCGCCACTGCAGCCTGAGGTTCCTTCCCAGAGTGGCCTCTGCAAAGGCTGAGGTGTCAGAGGAAGGAGCTCACCCCACCAGGCCTGGCAGTGCGACCAGGGCCCAGGAGACTGAGGGACCCTAGTGGGCGGCTGGGGGTGCTGCGGGGTGGGCGGTTCTTGTGTGCTCCCTCCCTGGGGGCTCAGCCCTCTCGTGGGCTCCACAGCTGTCTGCTGGGGGCCAGAGTCCCTCAAGGCTACCAGGAAGGAATGACAGTAGAGAAGGGTCACTGCTCTGTGGCCAGGACACACTGGGTCCCCACAGTGAGGAGTACCACCTTACAGGCCAGCCTTCACACCGTGAGCTTACTCCAGTGTCGAGACAGTCCGAGCTCAGGGTCTCTGCTGTGTATCCGTTGTAGGCTGATGGAGGTGGGCATGTTTGTGCAAGTGAGGCACATGCCACGGGTGAGCATGAGTGCACGCAGTGTGCTCATGAGTCCATGTGTGTGCAAGTACATTCGTGTGCTGACATACATGAGTATTATGTGCACACACATACACATGCGGGCATATACTCATGTGCATGGTCGAGCATGTGTATGTGTGACTGTTGTGTGCATGTGCACGAGACTTATGCATGCAAGCATGTTTGTGTGCATATTTGTGCATACGTGAACTCGTGTGTGTGCATGAATGCATGCAGGTATGTACAAGTGCATGTTTGAGTATATGAATGTACATGTGCATGTGTGGGCTGCCACGTGTGTGCAAAGCACATGCATGTTTTTATGAAAGCATATTTGCATGCACATGTGTGATCTGCATGTTAGTGAGCATGCATCAGTGTGTACCTGTGTGTATATCCATGTGTGCACACATGCATGCTTGAGTATGCATGCAAATATGTTCGTGTGTATAATGTGCATGTGCATATTTGTGCCCACATGTATACATAATTGTGTGCATGCTGTGTGACATGTACACATATGCTGGTGCCAGGCATGTTCCCATGCATAGAGTGTACATGTATAAGCTTGTTCATCAGCATGTGCATGAGTGCATGTGTGTGCATACATATGTGGGTTGCATGTGTGGTGGAAGTCGCCACTAGGGCAACGTGAGGGCTCAGTTTCAGAGTCCTCTTTGTTGCAGATGGTGTCCTGGCCTTTTCCCAACCCTGGTGTGTTGACAGTGGTTTCCTAGAACACTGGACCAAAGGCTGTTACCCATGAAGCCTGTGCTCAGGCAGTGACTGATACCTGTCTCTGGACTCAGGGGATGGAGGAGGAGGAAACAGGTGGGGTACCTTGGCAGGCCTTCTCCTGGGAGCTGTACACATAGCCCTTGTCACAGAGGCAGGAGTAGGAGCCTGGCAGGTTCCTGCAGCGCGTCTCCCCGCAGGCGTCTGGGTCTGCACACTCATCTATGTCTGCAAGCAAAGCCAGTGAGACCAGGCTGTGCAGATGAGCCTGGGACAGCTGCAGCCAGCTGCTGGGGCTGACTGGCGGGAGGAGCCCCGGACACTGAGGAGGAGGACGGAGCTGGGGAGGGATCAGCCACCAAGGGCTGACCGGCCCAGTGTCCACATGGAGCGCTCACCCCATGCTGGGCAGCATTAGCCACTTCAGACATCAGTGTTCAGAGTCCACCCAGTGACAGGTGTCCTCAACCTGCTTCTAAAGCACAGGGATAGAGCCGTGACGGGAGCTCTAGGGGCTCCAGGTACGAGGATGTGGGGGGGAGAAGCCGGCTGGGCACTTCAGTCATCTGTGCGGGGATGGCCTCTGGGTTGTCAGGGATAGGAATGGAGGGATGAAGTGGAAAGTTCTCAGAACGGTGACTCGAACACTGTCCCCTGTCTGATGGGACAGCTCCTGACGCTGCCCCCACCCCCTGGCCTCCAGGTTTCAACTGTCCATCTGCACAGGCAGCTGTGCCCCTTCCTGAGCAAGTCCAGGTGCTCAGAGCACCTTGGGCACCTCTGGAAGAAGGGACAGGGCAAGGCCACCCTGCAAGGTGGGGTGCTGCTCCTCTGCATCCTAGGATGCCCGGGTGGTGAGGTGCACCTCTGAAGTGAGCAGGGTCCTCAGGGCACCCTGCTCTGGCCAGGCTCCCAGGAGCCTCAGGGTCGATGGAAGCAGGGCCAGGAGTGGGGCAGCCGAGCTGCCTCTCCTTCCTCAGGATGGGGCCGCGGGAGCCAGGGACAGGAGGGCTGAGACCTGTGGGGCACCAGGCCTGCAAGCTTGCCTGAGCTCCCTGCAGGGCTGCCCGAGGGGCCTGGACAGCAGAGCTGCACTAGAGGGCAGAGAGGACCAGCTGCCTCTGGCTCACCCCTTGGATCCTGGGGAATGAGGTGGTCTGGAGCCCCACTGGGCTCAAGTTCCGTGGCTGCTCCGTCTCTGAGGGATGCAGATCTCCTTCTGAGGGGGCTGCGGTGGGGCCTGGCCAGGCCTTACCTTGGCAGGTCCTGCCGTCCTGGGCAAGGGCAAAGCCGCTGTGGCAGGCGCAGTAGAAGCTGCCTGGCTTGTTGTGGCAGACCTGGCCGCAGCCCGCGTTCTGCTGGCTGCACTCGTCCACATCTGGCAGGACAGAGGGGGGCTGAGGCGCACAGACCCCCACATTCTACCATGCCGCCCTGGGAGCGGGAGGGTACAGGGGAGCAGCCGTCGGGGCAACAGCTGTAGATCAGCTCCCAGGGCCCCAGGTATATGCAGGAGGGCGCCGGAGGCCTGAGAGGGAGCACTACCCAATACCACGAGGCCCAGGAGGCCACATGGCCAGGTCGCTCTTGGAACACATCCATCCCAGTCTGCCTACGGGCACTGTGGGGCTCTACCCTGAGCAAGGGGCTCACCGGCATTCACATGTCACCCTCGGACTCTCAGCTGAGGCCACACGCTACACTGCCTCATCAGGCAGGGTCCACTTAGGGTACTGGCCGCGTGCATCTCCTTTCCACCAGCCCTGCTCCCAGGGGCCACCCAGCTCCCCTGTGCTCCTAGGAAACCTCAGAGCTGCAACACCCTGCGGCCTCTCCAGCAGGACAGTGTGGGGAGGGCGCCCACCAGGGGCCAGACCCCAGGACAGACCTCCCCTGAGCCTCCATGGTGGGCAAGGTCAGAGGACTGCACAGCTGTGGTCAGGGTCAGTGCGAGGTCAGAGGGCCTCACCTTGCCCTCCCAGAGGCAGCGGGCTCTTACCTTGATCGCACAGCCGGCCCCGCCAGCCGGCTCTGCACAGGCAGAAGAAGTTGCCCATGAGATCCTGGCAGATTTGGGTTCCTTCCTTATCACAAGGGTTTGGGGTGCACTGGTCAGGCAGGTCTGAGTTAAGACAAAGAAAGTCTTTTTTTTTATATATATTTTTTAGTTGTAAATGGACACAATGTCTTTATTTTATTGCTTTGTACGTGGTGCTGAGGATCCAACCCAGGGCCTCACGCATGCGAGGCAAGCGCTCTACCGCTGAGCCACAATCCCAGCCCTAAGACAAAGAAAGTCTTGAGAGGCTCCCAAGCCCTGCAGCCAGGGGACAGTGGCTGGAGCTTCTGATCCCCCGAGTGGAGCTCCAAGGGAGTGCTGGGCGGGGCTGGCTGCCAAGAAGGGCTCCAGCTCAGGGCAGGAGCAGGTGCAGGAGCTCCAGACCCGGGGCTCTAGGAATTGGCAGATGCGCTGGGAAGGGGCAGCTGCCATGTTCAGCCAGGTGGGGAAGGGCCGAGGCAAAGGAGCAGGAGCTTGGCCTGCTAGCCCCCCAGAGCAGGTTCCCTACAGCCCCTGGTGGCCCCAGGGCTCCAGGCAGACCAGAACATCCTGCCTCCCCACCAGGGCCAGGTGCCTGTCCAAGCCCCCTCATCAGCCTCTCCAGGCTTCTGTCCACAGGGCCCGGCCTCCGTGGGCACTGGCACAGGACGGGAATCCCCAGGCCTAAGTCCAGGCCCCACAGGCAGGAAGGGTCTTCTAGGAATCGCCCCCTGCCCACAGCATCTCCTGCGAGGCTCCAGGTCAACAGGGTGCAGACAGGCTCCCAGCACAACCTCAGCTGTGGATCAAGGAAACTCCCACACAGCCACCTCCCAGGGAGCACCACACGTGGGGGAGGCTGCCCAGGCAGCACTGGGACAGTGCCTGACGGGCAGGAAAGCTCTACCATGAGGCACCAAGTCCCAAGGTCGAGGAAGTTGGCAGAAAGAGCTACTGTCATGGCCTGGGCTCAAAGAACCCTTTCATGGGCTGCTGGCCGAGCAGATGAAGCCCAGCCCAGCGTGTGGAAGGTCAGAGCCCATGTGCTGCTCTCCGAGACCCAGGGACTGAGGCTCTGTGGCTGGTCTGGCTGCCAGGGCTCCTGTCTACAAACGGCCAGTGGGTGGCAGTCCTGGGAGGCTCTGGGGAGTCCTGGAGGAGGTGTGCAGCGTGGCTGGGCACTGGCTTTCCAGAAGGTCACAGCGGGGCCCTTCCTGGCCTCCCCCAAGTGGCTTCTGTCTCAGTGTGCAGATCGGCCTGGTGCCGAGGCCTCCGCTTACCGCACAGGGCTGCTTTCCACAGAGGGACGCTGACTCGTCCACACTCCCTGGTTCCCCCTCCCTCTGGGCATAACCCTGGCTGGCAGGGTAGAAGGCGTGGGGTCAGAAGGCGTGGGCCTGGCGGCTGCAGACCCCTAAATCTGGGATGGCCTCGCTCTGGGCGAGGGTGGCCGTCCTCACTCCCCAGCCGTCCTGAGGCCACAGTGATCAGTCACCTGGCTAGCTGCTCCACCCAGCCACCGTGGCGCATAGCAGAGGGCAGGGCCAGCCAGTCTCTCTCCCCAGCACCAGCGCCTATGGCCTCCCCCTGCGAGCAGGACGTTCTCCCCTGGGCCCAGGCATCTACCTGGAGCCCCTGAGCCCGGTGACCAGTCCTCTCTCATGAGGTAACAGGCCCAGAGTGCTCAGTGGCCAACCGAAGGGGACACTGTGACTGCTCCTCAGGAGGAAGCTAAGCCACAGGTCCTCACTCCTAGTGTTCCCACAGTGCATGGCCCACGAGTCAGGCGACAGGGCTGAGGGTGTGGCTGTACTGGCCCTGGGCTTCTACACCCACCTGCTGCCCACTCCAGGCAGAGGCCTCCACTCCCCTCCTCTGGGGAGAGTCTCAGGCAGCCAGCAGGCACCAAGGACCTGTGGCACTCATGCTAACGCGTCCCTAACCATTAAGAGCAGCACTGGCTGGGTTTGGACCAGAGCCTGTCCCCTGGCTCCCACCTGAGCTGTACCCAGTGGCTACAGGGAGTCTGGACAAGGTGGCCAGTGGGCCTCTGGTGGCAAAGCTGCACCTCTTCAGCTTGCCCCAGGTTTCCAGCTATTCTGTCAGGAGACGGCCACTGCCCTCAGGGAGGCCCTGCACCAAACTCAGCGGCAGCTGTCCACCTCTTTGTTGCCTGTGGCCACCTCAGCAGGCTGGTTTTGCACAAATCAGCCAGCGGGAACCTTGTATGCCTCGCTTGGAGTGGCTCCTGCGGCTTTCTCTGCCTCCCTCGCATGCTGCAGCCATGCGGCGGCACTTGGGGACACACAGGGTGAAGCCATGCCTGGGACCAGAGGAGTGGACAGCTGCACGTGCCTGCCTCAGTGGAGAGGCCCTGAGAGGCGGCGGGCATCAGGCATGGAAGGTGGATCTGGCCCCCGACGCCACCAGTGACTCCCCTGAGGCCCCGAGACCAGCCGTGGGAGGGCAGTGGGGGAGACGGTGTGCATTTCAGCTGACCTGTGTGGTTAAGGGTTAGAGTCACCTCTGAAGCACGCACTTAGGAGCTCAGTGTGGGGGCTGGCCAGCTTGGCCTTGAATTTGCCTAGAATGCCATGCCTCCCCTTTACAAAGTCTGTCCCTTGACCGAGAGACGGTACCAACTTCCACTGGGATGGGACTCTTCTTGGGAGAGTCCCCTACACAGAGCCAGCCCCAAGTGCCTGTCCCTCGGTATCCTTCGTCCCCAGGTAACGTAACTCCATGCACCACCATGCCCTGTCTCTGCTGAAAGCTTATCTCCAGGACAAAAGCCAAGACCCAGTCCCTCCCTCTGCAGGTGCCCAGTGAACGCCTGTGGGGTCAGGTTGACACAGTGGGGAATGTGGATGAAGGGACAAGCCTCTGCAGGCCCAAGGGTGCCCACTTGGCACCCGGTGCACGGGCTGCTGTGTGCACTGGACACCAAGCCTTGCGTGTGTTCAGGGAAAGACCACCTCAGCTCCCCACGTGCAGCTGCACCTGGCCACAGGCTCTGTCATGGCCCCACTCCTGCGGGCCTCTGCTGGGTGAGCAGTGTCCAGTCCCATCCAGAAAGTGTCATCACAGCTCAAAACAACAGGGGGCCAGCCACCACAGAGAACTCCGCAGGCACTACACAGAGGAGCCAGAGGGCACCGAGGGGACGACCCCCAGCCAGGCTGGACTGACTGGGAGTGCGGCCAGGAGTGAGGGGTTGGGTGGGGACGTGCAGGGCGTGCTCTGGTCTCCTCTGATAACTCTCAGTCTGTGGGAACCCCTAGACAGACCTTCACGGGTGACGGCAGGCCTGACGAGAGCGACTCCCAGGAGGGGCAGGAGGCGCAGTGGGCAGGTGAGCGGGGCAGAAGACCCCGTGTGTGCTGGGGTGAGCAGCCAGCCAGCGGGCAGGGCGCACCTTCACCCCACTCCCTCCTGCAGCGTTCAGTCCATGCTGACCACCCACTTGAGCAAGTCGGAGTCTACTTGTCCACAGGGGGTCAAGTGTGAAGGAAGCAGATTCAGGAAGGCCCGACTGCTCCCTGTGGTGGCACAGGAGTTCAGAGCCCACCTCCCTCGCCCCCGAGGTGCGCGCTGGAGCATGTGGAAGGGGACACTTACTCCGAACACAGGTGGCGAAATCAGGGCTTTTGCTGTATGGAGACCCATGTTTGCTGACGCACTCTGCAAGAGAGAAACGAGCCCTGCTGTCACCACCCTGCTGGGCAGGACGGAGCTCAGTGCCCGTGCCAGGCTGCTCTTGTTAGCATGAGGCGTGTCGACCCCAGGAGAGAACAAGCACCCCACACAGCAGAGCCTGCACCTGGAGCCCATGCCTGGAGTCTCCAGTCTCTCAGGTTGAAATCGTTCAAGGAGCTTCCTGAGCCAAGAGCAGAACTCCGTGGCAAGGTGATCTCCATTAGGAGGCACTGTCCTTACTCTGGTGGCTCCCTCCTGCCATCCGCATGGTGGACACAGCTGGACAGGGGTGCTCCATGAAGGAACCCGGACAAGGGATGTGTCTTTTGAACATGTGTGTCCAGGGGGCGGCTACTCAGCCTGGTCCTCCAGCAGGTCACTGCTGCTGTCCATGCAGGAAGGACACTGGTGTGGACGACACAGGCCAATAGATTTACCCAAGTGCACTTCAGAGAGTCAGAAAGACCCAGGAGCACACCTCCCTCCCTGCAAGCAGTTCACATTCACAGAACGCCAGGCAAGCTGTCCTCAGAGGGCCCCCAGGACCCCTGTTGGAGAGCCGGTCAGGTCAGTCTCCATCCTGGCAGGGCTGGACTTCCTCTTGCTCTCCAGGGCACCATGGGTGTCCGGAGCCCCTGCCCAGCCCACCCACCGCTCTGGCGGCGGGGAGAGGGCCTGTGCAGTCGACAAGCATTCTCAAGGCTTTTGGGTTCGGCCATCAACAGTGACCACAGTGAATGCGGAGGGCTCTTTGGGGTCCTGGGGGACATTAGAAGTGCAGAGTCCTGAGACCAGGAAGTGTGAGGACACCAAACCAATCCTATTCCAGATGGCGGGTGGAGCCTGGAACCAGAGGGCAGGGGCACGCAGCACCGGCCCTGCTCGTAGGGTTGGCTGACCAAGAGGAAATTCCAGCACCACCCAACTCGCGCTTCTGACCTGCTTGCTCTGGATTCCCAGTCTTCCCTTCAGCAGCAACTTGGTAACGGGGTCCCTCCGACGCGGGACACGCAACGTGCCTCCCAGCCCCCCTTCGTGACAGTTAGGGTAAAGTGGTCAGACTTACCGAGGTATCTTGGGTAGAAGTAGTCCTGTGGAAAGAGAAGGCAGGCGTGAGGCTCCCGGGCAACAGAAATGGTGGCTGGCTAAGCAAACCTCAGGAGCAGGCTGGCGAGCAGCTGTGGAGGGACGGACCTCAAGCCCTCAGAACTCAGCCCCTCCTGGCCCTGCCAGGAAGGAAGGTGGGGCCAGAGGAGGAGGCAGGAGGCACTGTCTGCTGACCAGGGTCTGCAGGCTGACTGCAGAGCCTCAGCGCACCAGCTGGATCACTTCCAGGTGCAAGCGAATTGAGGTCACCCACTGCTACTTGGAAAGTGCCACCAGAAATGTCTCAGGGGAAGGTATGCTGAGGAGGACAACGGTGTGCCCAGTGGAACCAGCCCTCTCCCAAGGACAGTCGCGCCAAGATAGACTCCCCGTGCCTGTCAGGATCTGCACTGATTGGCACCCACTGCATCTGTGAGCCAGCCCTGTCGGAGGAGGCAGGGAGGCTACTCACGAGGGGCCTTCCACCCTGAATGCACATCTGTGAGGCTCACGTGCACATAAGTGGGCTGGTGGACGCTGGGGCCATCTGGAGACTTTGCCAGGTCCATCATGGGGTTCAAGCAGGCTCTGGCGCCAGCTCAGCTGGTCGCAATGTGGCCACGCACATCTCAGGCTACAGTAGTCACAGATGGCTGTATGAATGGCAGTCAGGAGGGTGCAGGTGGGCTCTGCTCTTCCATGCTCCATTGAACCCGCACCCACCCCGATGGGAAGACCCCAATGCGGGTAGTTGTGGAATCTGCCCCAGGTCAGGAAGCAGGACTGGAAGGCTGAGGATGCATAGTGCCTGTGGGCCTTGGTGACTGGTAGAGGGACAGGTGCTGGGGGCCCCCAGGTCCCCTCCCCCTCCCTTACACTCAGGCCTCCCAGGTGGGCTCTGCATAGCACCCTACTGCCTTCAGGCTGGCTGGGCCTCACACCTCTGCTGCTGCTGGAGGGGCACGTTGGGGACTCAGTAGCTGCAGACTGTGAGAACATGCTCAGATGTCTGTCCAGAAAGCTAAACTCCAGTGAAGACGGGGTGTTTGGACGCCTCCTCTGTGGCATTTCTGAGTGGCCGTTGGCAGGGACACTGAGGGAGGTCTGGGGTCAGCAGATGCTACCTTCATCTCTCTTCTGCCTTTAGTCATGGGAGGCACACTCCAAGAACAGAGAGGCCAGGCCAGTGAGCTCTGCAATGCCTCTCAAGGAGCCAACGCCCCTGTCCCCAAAAGACACATGGGCAGTGGCCAGGGCCTTGTCCAAGGGCAAGCCGTGGTGTTCTAAAATGAAGGCTGTGGAACGGACGGGTGCAGAAAATGTCTGCTCAGGTTCAGGAAACCAACAGTTAGAGAAGAAAGAATCAAAACCAGTAAAGAACTAGTGAGTAAACACCTAATTATACATAAGTGTCTGCGTTACCACTTTCCCAAGGTGAGTTCTACTTTCAAAAATGATTAATATGAATGGATGGATGGATGGATGGATGGATGGATGAATAGATGATAGATGACTCATGGATGAATGGATGGTGGATAGATGGGTGGATGGTGGATGGGTGGATGTATGGATGGTGGATGGATATGTGGATGGTGGATGGATGGTGGATGGTGAATAGATGGACAGATGGTGGATGGGCAGATGGATGGTGAATGTATGGATGGCGGATGGACGGTGGATTGTGGATTGTGGATGGTGGATGGATGAATGGATGGTGGATGTATGGATGGATGGTAGATGGTGGGTGGATAGATGATGAATAGATGTATGGATGGTAGATGGATGGATAGACAGATAGTGGATGTATGGATGGTGGATGGATGAATAGATGGTAGATGGATGGATGGATGGATGGATGGTGGATGAATGAATGGTGGATGGATGTATGGATAGCAGATGGGTGGATGTATGGATGGTAGATGGGTGAATGTATGGATAGTAGATGGGTGGATGTATGGATGGTAGATGGATGGATGGAAGGATGGAGGATGTATGGATGATGGATAGATGGACAGATGGTGGATGGATGAATAGACTCATGGATGGTGGATGGATATGTACGGATGATGACTGGATGACTGAATGATTGAGAGATGGATGGATGGATGAATGACGGGATGAGTAGACAAGTCCAGGGTCATACAATTTTCACTCAACTGGACAAAGCACTGCATCCTCCATTTTATTTATATCATAGAAAAGCACAGTGGAAGAAAAATAGGAGCCAGTGCCCTCAGCTTGTCCCTTCAATACCATGAATGGATCGATGTCTTGTTCCTCGGGTTCCTGACCTCCAGTGCAGTTCTGCACCTGAATCCGCACTATTACCTGACCTCCTCCTGCCATTCACTGCATGCAAGATGCAAAAGCTACGTCTCTTTGAAGACGTGCCTCCTCGTGGTCACAGCAGGCAGGGCCTGTCTAGCATGCAGCAGCCTCCTGGCCAGGCACGAGCCCTGTGCACAGAGACGTGCACTCGGTGAGCTCCCGAGGCTCAGGAGTGCTACCTGCTGGGGAAGGTCCTGGTCCTCCCATGGCTACCACTGTCTGGCTCTTGTGTTCCCAGTGCACAGCACGGAGCGCGGGGTGACGATGCTGACGATGGGGGAGGCTCACCTGGCAGAAGCTTGGTCTGGCTGGGGTCTGATGTGAAATCTTGGAACTTTTTCTAAAGCTACAGAAAAATGTCCTGATGAGCTGACTCCCTTTCCACTAGACCCTCGTGACCGCCTCCATCTGTGCTGCTATTGCTCTGTCACCCACATGGCCCCTTGACGGCAGGGGAGGGAGACAGGACCAATGGTGGCGGAGCCCCCGAGCTTTCCCTTCTGTGGACAGACTCCAGCCCTGAGCCTGCCCCACCTTTGCCAACACCAAGGCCCTGGTCAGCCTGGAGGGGACTCTGTCCCCCCAGTGACCACTCATGTGGCAAAGACCAGGAGTAACAGGAGCTTCCTGAGCTCTCCCTGGGACAGGCTCTAAATCCAGCTCCAAAGCGACCCAGCGACCCTGCTCAGAGAAGGCGCTGGCCTCCCCAGAATCCGGGGATCTAGGCTCCAGAGCATCATGCCGGCCCTCTCTACACTCGCCCGCCAGACGGGGCAGGATGGTTTCCCATGGTCTCCTGGTCAAACCAGGCCTTAGGGCAGGTTCATTTTCCAAAATGGCCAAAACCCATAAGAGAAGGCAGCCGCTGACACACACACAGGGCCCTGTCAAGCCACAGTCGCTGACGTCGCCTTCCCGTGGCTGGGCCCAGCAAGGCCCCTGGCCCCTAGGGCTTGCAGCTGACCCTCAATGTGGGGTCAGTGGCCTCCAGCCCTGCCTCTCGCCCCTGGATGGCCTCATAAAGGCTCACCAACGCCAGCCTGAGAGCTGGGAGCGGACGCCCTCCGAGGCCGCCTCTGCACACACGTTTTGGGTGGGAAGCTCCAGCTCTGATGAAGAGCAGGCCTGGCTGCAGCATGGCCAGGCGCGATCGGGTGTGGATGCTCCCTGGTGCCAGCGGCTCTGTGCCACGTTGCTTGCTTTAGTGACTAACTGCCTGAAACTTCATCTCCCAAATGCTGACACCTCCTCATGCTGCAGGCTGAGGCTCTGGGCAGCGCGGTGACTCTTGTCAGAGCCCGCCGTGCTTCCACCATGTCGTCTTGCCAGCAAGCAGGCTCCCCAGGGAGGGCTTTGGGGCGAGCGGCCTTTGTGGGCAGGGGTGCCAGAGCTGAGCAAGGGCGTCACCACTGTCAAGGCCTCTGCAGGGGCTGGGGCTGGGGCTCAGTGGCAGAGCGCTTGCTTAGCATGCGTGAGGCACTGGGTCCGATCCTCAGCACCACATATAAGTAAATAAAATGAAGGTCAACTTTAAAAAAAAAAAAAAGCCTCCACAGACCCCTTGGCTGGCAGGAAAGCCCCTAGCCACTGTCCCGGCACAGACGCTAAGGCCCGTCCCTGCATGGGTCCTACCAAGTCCTCGTCCCCTTCTTCCTCCAAACTCGCTCCTCAGACTCACCCTGCTGCCGGCCTCAGAGCTCCACGGACAGACACTGGCTGCTGCTCCCACAGGCACTCCTAGGGCTGCCTCACCAGAGGACACCTGGGCCACCTCAAGGGAGGCAGCCCCAGGATGGCACAGGGCCCAAGGAATGGCCACCCTGCCCTCTTCCTTCCCGAGGGTCACTCCAGAGCATGCTCCCCTGGAACCAGACTCCATGCCCGACCAGGTCACAGACAAGTGGTGCAGCCTGCAGCTGTCGTGTCTGTCCCCTGCACTCACAGGGCCCTGCTGACCGTGACACACCTGAGCCAGCAGGAACATTGAGGACAGTGACAGTCATGTGGGGTCAAAGTCATCTTCAGGACAGAACTCGAAGCATCTGTCACCACCGAGTCAACTTGACTCTGGCTGGAAGGGGACCCACTGAAGCCACCAGTGCCCTCTCGCTCCTATGGTTCCACCCCAGAGGGCAGCCACCAACGCCCTGTCCCATCTCTCTCCGTGTGTCTTTGGGAAACCAAAATAATGGATTTTCTGATCATGCAAAACAGCAAAACAAGATGCCAACAGAGCTCAGGGGCCACGAAGAGGCAGTGAGACTGGGCGCCCACCAGGAGGCGTCGCCAGAGGCAGGACACGCTGTGGCCCACAGCCCCCTGCAGGTGCCGGCCACCTCGGGAAGCACATGGACTTGGGCCGCCATGTCTCCTGAGAGCTGGCGTGGACTCCAGCACGCACTCCAGGCTCAACATGCCAGGTGGAGGCAGGACAGCCTCGTGACCTTGACTAGCTCTCCACGGACAGTCCCCTCAGCAGCAGCCACTGGTGGTCGTGGGGCTGGAGCAGGTCTGCACAAGGCCCCTGAGTCACCACCACACATGCCGAGCCGCTGAGACCCGCCTTTCGCCTGCCCCTGCGAGGCCTGGGTCCCGCTCACACTGTGGGCCGCCCTGGCGTGAGCACAGGCGCCCTGGCGCTCTGCAGCCAAAGGCCTGGCAGACTTCAGCCTCCCTCAAGCCTCTTGGGCTTGGGGCTGCTCTGCATGTCCACAAAATGGGGCCCAGGACAGCGGCCTGCGCGTGGTGGTCGTGAGCACAGCATGACCTCACGGGGTGCACATCAGTGCTGGGGCACGGGCCCTCACTCCCCCCACTGTCCTTCACCCACATCTGCTCCCAGGTGTCCCGGGAACCTGGGAAGCCCACGGCTGTGGTAGAATAGCATCTCTGTTTGGATGCCGTCACTGTCTGAAGCCCCCACCTTCAACCCTGTCTTACTCCCCTAGCGTCAGCTGGAAGTGCAGCCTTTCACCCAAGGGCTGGGAACCCTGTGAGCACACCACGTCAGGCCTGGGCCTCCCTGAGAGCCCCTGGCTGCATCCAACAGAGCAGGGAGATGACAGCGCCAGCCCTGTGCAGCCCAGTGCCAACCTGCACCAGCCCTGCGCCAGCCCTGCACCAGCCCTGCGCCAGCCCTGTGCAGTCCAGTGCCAGCCCTGAGCCAGCCCTGTGCAGTCCAGTGCCAGCCCTGAGCCAGCCCTGCACCAGCCCTGAGCCAGCCCTGCACCAGCCCTGTGCAGTCCAGTGCCAGCCCTGTACC
>PVHX01029200.1:0-17214 GCA_004024805.1 Geosciurus inauris | reverse complement strand
TAAGGGGGATGGGAACGGGAAACACAGGAGAAATGCAGGAACTCTGGATGCAGCAGGGGGGAGGGGGGAGGAAGGAAAGGGAAATGGGAATAGTAATGATGATTGATCGAATGGGTCATTACTACCCCTGGTGCATGTATGAAGACACAAATAGTGTGACTCTTTATGATTTGCAACCAGAGAAATGGAAAAACTGAGCGCTGTTTATGTACCATGACTTGAAACGCATTTAAATAAAAAAAATTTAAAAAAAAATAAATAAAAAAAGAAAAGAACCAAAAGAACTGAAATTCTAGAATGAGGCCCATATATTTTGCACATAATGATTGAAAAAACACTTTAAGATACATTTTGGTAAAATGTTAGATAGCCAGGAATAAAGAGATGATTGTAAGTGCTTCCAGAGTAATGGGAACAAGTTACCTACAGAGGATGGGGAACTAGACTGGCACTGAACCTCTCCAGTGGAAATCAGAAAACAATTGAGCAATGCTTTCAAAATTCTGAGGCAAAGTTATTTCGAACTACTAGAGTAAAGTCATTTTCAGTTTCAAAACATCTCTAAAAATCTATTTCCATCTTTAAAAATCTATTGCTGCATGCCTGTAATCCCAGCACTTTGGGAGGCTGAGACAGGAGAATCATGAGTTCAAACCCAGCCTCAGCAATGGTGAGGTGCTAACAACGCAGTGAGACCCTGTCTCTACATAAAACACAAAATAGGGCTGGGGATGTGGCTCAGTGGTTGAGTACCCCCGAATTCAATTCCTGGTACCAAAAAATCCACAACTATTTCCAGGTACCTTTTCTTAGTAATCTATTGAAGGAACTGAGGGTGTGAAGAAGGAAAGAAAGAAGGAAGGAAGGGAGGAAGAGAGAGAGAAAAGAGACTTGGAATCTAGGAGACCAGAACTGAGAGAGGCAAAGGGAATTTACAAGGTGATGATGTAGGTACATCTCTGGCCCAGCTGTCAGCAGGGCCAGAGAAACCAGTTCAGATAGGAACAGGCGAAGGAAAAGAGGAGAGAGCACTTAGCCGAAGTACTGTTATGTTTTTTGAAATAATTGAAGATGAGCCTGATGTGGTGGCACGAGCCTATAATCCCAGCACTTAGGGAGGCTGAAACATGAGATCGCCAGTTCAAAGCCAGCCTCAGTAACAGTGATGCGCTAAGCAACTCAGTGAGACCCTATCTCTACATAAAACACAAAATAGGGCTGGAGATGTGGCTCAGTGGTTGAGTGCCCCTGAGTTCAATCTCCAGTACCAAAAAAAAAAAATTGAAGATGATTTAGTGACAAGTACATAAACAGCTGGGAGTAGGGGGAAGCACTTTTTAACACCCAAGGATAGTTAAAAATGTTTATTAAGAGAAAAGAAATGTAACTGTGGCTTACTATGTGGTTCACTGTGATCAGCATCTACTGAATCGTGATCATGGAGATGCTGCTATTTAGCTGAAAAGGAGAGATGTTACCATTGAAGTAAGCACAAAGAGTCAGGGAGAAATGTGGATGTGGAAGTGGGTGCTTGTAGCCAAAAGGTGCTAAGCTATCTCCTATAGTAAAATTCAGGAACTAAGTCTTGAAAAAAATCGACACTTAAAATATGTTTTTAAAGTTTGAGACAAATGGAAGAAACAGCAAGAAGAATTGAGAGTATTTGCTTTGGATACAGAAGTCAGGAGTGGGGAGAGATTGAAGTGGAGACTATTTTTATCATTAGTCTAATTGTAGTCCTTCACTTTAAAGTATTACATATACTGTTTTTATAAATATAATTTTTTATTTTAAAAAGATGGGCTTTAGAGTTTTTCTATTTTTTAAACTAGATCTTACCTCCATTTTTTTCTATATTCATTATAGCAGGATCATAAATACTCTTGGACATACCATACAACCAAAATAGAGAATAACCTCTTGGATGTTTGCCTTTTTATTTTAATAAACATAAGTTAGCCACAAGTGCGCTGGAACAATAAAAAATATGAAAGCATGTATCTTGGCCCTTAGTCCAGTGAACTTGGAGTCTAGAAGTTAGAGAAGATATGTACATTAATCTTATTGAAACAGCTTGATCACATTGCTGCCTTCTTTTAAAACCTTCAGTGGCTCATTTAGTATGGCATTTAAGACTTTTCTTAAATCTTAACCCTAAATCTACTGTATTGAGATACTGTTTCACACCCACTAGGAGGACTGTAATCAAAAAAGATAATAACAAGTGCTGGAAGGATATGGAAAAATTTGGAACCCTTTTATGCTACTGGTGGGAATGTAAAATGGTCCAGCTGCTTTGGGACACGTTCCACAGTTCCTCAAATGATTAAACAGAATTACCAAATGACCCAGCAATTCCACTCCTAAGTATAACCTGAAGTGAAATTTAAACACATGTCCACACAAAAACTTGCACATGAATATTCATAGCAGCATTATTCATAATATCCCCAAAGCAGAAACAACTCAGATGTCCATCAGCTGTTGGATGGATAAATAAAATGTGATATATCCATATGGGGCAATATAATTGAGGAATGAAATATATGAAGGAATGAAACACTGATGTATATTACAACATAGATAAACTTAAAAAATTCTAAGTCAAAGAAAAAAGATTCCATTTATTTGAAATGTCCAGAACAGGCAAATTCACAGGATAGGAAGTTACTTAGTGGTTGCTTAGGCCTGGAGAATGAGGAGTGGGTTGGGGAAGGAGAAGAAATGAGTGAGTGCTAATGGTTTCTTTATGGAGTGATGAAAATGTTCTAGAAATGACTGTGGTGATGGTTATATACAACTGTGTGAATAACTAAAAACTATTGAATACTTTAAATGGGTGAACAGTATGAATGAAAAAGGATTTTCTAGCATTTGTGTGCTGTACTTAATGAAGGTGTTATTTTAAAAAGTCCAGCTCTAACTTGCTTTTCCAGCCTTATTTCGTGTTCTTCCACTTGGCCTCTACCAATTTTCCTCATGTTCTCTTGTCTGCATTGCATTTCTTTCTTGGGTCTAAGGTATAAACCTACCTGTTCTTTCAAATTCAGCTCAACTTCCTCTTCTTTCATAGAACAGAAAAAGTAAACTCTTCCCAGCAGAAAGTAAATTCTGCTTTTAATCTCTCCCATACTTTTGTTTCCTGGCACATCACTCTTTTTTTTTTTTTTTTTTTTGTATTACAGTGTGGAAGAGTCATGTGTTACGTGGGGGCGAGGCACTGTGTGTCAGCCACATGGAGTCAAAAATTACCCTAGAGAATACTTAATATTGCCTGAGCAGTGTAATTCTCTTTTTGCATTCAACTCAGCTAATTGTTTTCTTCCTCTAATATTGGAAGACATCTCTGTTCTGCTGAATGCTAATTGAAGAAACTGACTAGTAATTTTTGACTATAGCTGATAAATGTTGACTAACTTGCATGTAATACACAACTCTTCTATATTGGAATACAGGGAGTGATATGCCTGGAATACTATTAGAGCTGTTAACAAAGGAAAACAAAAAAAGCAAAATTGGGTTTATAACATGATGCATTTGAGTTTTGTTTTAAAGGTTACATACATATATATACTTCATTTATGCAAATATGCATATATCCTTCAAATAAAATTGTGTGTATATTTGTACATGTGTAAAATATCTCTTGAAGGTTATGTAGTAGTTTGGAAATAGCAGTTGCCTCTGGGGAAAGGAACCAGGAATTGATGGTAACGGGTGGGGAGAAGATTTTGTTGTCACCGCATAATGCTCTTTTGTATTGTTTGACTCTTACTACATGCATATATTATTACCTTCCGATGGAAATACATTTGTATTTTTTTTTTTACCAATTAGTTGTTAATAGTTCATGGTAAATATCTAAATCAATTTGAGATTCCCATTTTAAGTGAACAGAAAATGTATGTATAGTGTTAATTTGTACTATCTGATTGATTATGCAGCAGCTAAGATATAGACCACCAATGATTTACATCTATGTGTTTTTACAGAGTTACATCCATTTGGGAGAATAGTCTCCAGATCACTACAATTTCCAGTTTTGTAGGAGCATGGCTTGGAGCATTTCCTATTCCACTGGATTGGGAAAGACCATGGCAGGTTGGTTTTAATTATTTGAAGCAACAAAATATACTTTGGTATGATGATAATAAAGGTAATGAAGAAAACTAATATATATGTATAAATTTTGTTGTTTAATAAAGTAGGGATACCTATTTTTATTTTGGTTTAATCTAGGTGGTCTCTTATTGGGGCCTGTTCCAGTACCAAGGCATCCAGGCTGACCTTAATCTGTTTTCCAACACTATTTTGCTACATGTAGAGGTGAATAAACAAGATTATTTTGTGAATATATAGAGGAGGGGTTTTGTTTATTTGTTGTTTTTATCATTAGGCTAGAAGTTATAGAAATTCCCTGTTTTCGACTTTTTTGTTTTTGTACTGGGGATTGAACTCAGGGGCACTTAACTACTGAGCCACATCCCCAGCCCTTTTAATATTTTTATTTTAGAGACAGGGTCTCGCTGAGTTGATTAGGGCTTCACTAAATTGCTGAAGCTGGCTTTGAACTTGTGATCCTCCTGCCTCAACCTCCCAAGCAGCTGGGATTACAGGCATGTGCCACTAAGCCTGTCTCTGTTTTCAACTTTTATATTCACTTTAGCATGAGTTTATTTTCTCTTTAAGCCTAAGTTCGGATGGCCATCTTGCTTGAATGCAAATTGGATGTTCATCTTGAAATATATTTCAAAAGCAGATAGCAAAGTAATTTTTAAAATAGAGATATGTGGTATCAGAGGAAGCTCACA
The DNA here is from genome assembly GCA_004024805.1 of Geosciurus inauris. Lineage (NCBI taxonomy): Eukaryota > Metazoa > Chordata > Mammalia > Rodentia > Sciuridae > Geosciurus > Geosciurus inauris. The sequence continues at coordinate 12,403 of PVHX01029200.1, read as the reverse complement.
AACACCAGATTTTTCATTTCCTATTACGATAAGGTAAAGCCAGTATGATAGGGAAAACAGAACCAGGTAAGAGCTTCTTACATCCCCCTTTTTACTGATAAGGAAACTGACATGTAGAGGACATGTAAGTAAGTGAGCTACAAGGTGATAGATGTATTTTTGATTTTTAATGACTTTTTGGTATGCTATAACTTAGTCTATTAAATTTACCATTGATCATTTAGATTATTGCTAATATTTTACTATAATAAGCACTGCTGTGATAAACGTCTTTGAGTCTGTAGCTTCATGAATGTTTTCTAATTCATTCCTTAGGGTAATTTGTTCCAGATAGACTTATAGTTTTAAAAAGTAAATATACTCTTTTCTAACATGAAGATAATTTTTTTTTCCTGATCACAAGGAGAATATATATTTACTTAGAAAATTTAAGCAATACCAATAATTATAAAGAAGAGAATTAAAATTACTGTTTAACTTTTTTATCTACCCAAAGGAAATCCCCATTTGTATCTTTGTGGTAATTTTTGCATCTCTCTTTCCATGTGTATAACTGTTCATAACATACATGTTATTTTTAATTTCTCTTTTCCTCACTCCAACACTATGTTATGGAACTTATTCCATGTCAATGAAAACTTACACATATGTAATATTCCATTATCTGGGTAAAATAATATACCAGTTTTTCAAACAAACATTTAGGTTGTTTTCAATTTTCACTGTTAATATTTTATTATTGTAGTTACTGCCATTCTTAATCATATATCTTTGCATGTTTTTGGGATCTGGATTCTGTGTTCTTATTAACTGCTTACTGTTAGGTCCATTCTTTGTGCTTTCAGTCAGATGTCGTATCTCCAGACAGCTGAGTTGTTCTTTCACACTTAGTAATTCTAGTGTGTATGCTTTCCCTATTCTGATTCTTCATTCACTATGTTATAGAAATCCCTGGAGGTTTGGAATGTGTAGTGTCACTGATACCCTTCCCAAAGTTTTAATACTAATAAATATTTTCTTTATATTTCCTTGGGCATCTCAGTGATTAAGTTGGCATCGTATGGATTTCATTCATACTTGATTTTATTCAGTAGACTGTCAGTGATTTCTAAATTAAAGACAACATTTTTGAAAAGTATACATAGAAAATTGTTTTGAACTGTAGTAGATTGACTACTTTCAGGTAATGCAATTAAATCTAAATACAAAGGAATGAAAAATAAAAGCATCATGGGCCATCAGCTTTAATAAGTTGGTAAAATAATATATGATTAATTTATCAGTCTGTATATACATGGAATATTTTAAAGTGTCAAAGTGTGATGTTTTACACACATCATGTCTTCTGTTTATAAGACTATATGGAAGTACAAACTGAATTGTGGGAAGTAGCTATGCTCTGTAAAATGTGGGTTTTGGTTTGCTTAGAAAATATATGTCAATTATTTATAATCCAATTATCCATTTTTGGATTGTTCAGACTTTTAGCAATTGGCTTATTTTTCAGCCTAACTACTTGTTTATAATAAGGAGTGAGCTGGATCCAAATTGATGGTATCAGATTTTTAAAATTAATACAACATTTCTACTTGAAGTATTAACCTTTTAAAAAGGATTTATAGCTAGCCAATTTAAATATGTAACAAATTGTTGGTCTTCATCCTTAAGAGGTTTCCTTTAGCTGGAATCTTACTGGCTGTTTAGTTATCATTACTGTTGGGTTGTTTTTAGAGTATTCCACTTTAACGACCCACTTATTCACCATCATACTTTTAAATTGTGATACATACTAATGGAGGAATAATGGAATTGATGTGTAATTTAAAATATCTTATTCATGTAATATCTTCCCCTCTTGTAGGAATTGTTTACTAATAAACCAGAGAAATGATGAGGTTTTTCTTTCACTCTTTATTTTCAGCACACAAGTTTGTATGTGTTCTTTGTTATTATTATTTTTTTTTAATAATTCTGACTATACAGAACAAGAGCTCAGTGTGGTTCATGATGTGGCTCAGAATCTGCCAGAGAACCAATAAATCAGATAAGGGGATATGACATTACCTAAAAAGGGAGATTTTGCTAGAGCAAAATTTCATGAAAAGATAACGCTATATATTCTTTATTATCTAAAGTACAACACGTATTAAGAAGAGATCTTAGTCCTTTGTTCCTTGTAGCCCAATACAGGTTTGATGTTTGTGGTAAAGCAGGCGTTTCTGGATTGTGATCTGTTTTATTCTAGTCAGAGAAACAGGAATATTTAATCAGTTACACTTTAAAAAACACATGCATACACATGGAACCCCACAAAAACTGCTACATGTTTTAAGTCCCTTTTCTCTACCTTGAACTCAAATCTGACCTCATGTAATGTTCCTAAGGCCGAGCATAAGGTTATAATGTGAGTTCCATAATGAGAAATTTCAAGCATGTTTATATTTTTAAAGCTATTTCTTCATTAAGTGACTGGAAAGACCCATTGAAAATATGTAAATGTATTTTCACTTAATATGAACACTAAGTGATTTTAAGTAATGACAAGTGATGAAAGATAGTAGGTATCTTTAAAGATGGAAGAGTTCTTCACGTTATGGAAGACAGCAAGGGGGTTTGGTGAAAGACTGGTAGACCATCTCTGTTTTGTTTCATATTCAAAATTAATTTTACCCTCTTCACTGCTAGAGACAGCTTATAGTTACTGATATTCAGACTGCAGAAAACCTTTCTACATTATGATTCTTTATCTGCTATAACTAAGTAATCAATAAATGTTACTATGTGCAAAGCATGTACTTTATGTAAGAATTACAAGATACTTAAATATTATCCAGGACTGGACTTTAATGATTTGATAATAATTTAGATTCAGATTTAATATGCTTTATATATTTTGTAGAACAGGTAGCTATGAGTTTTTTGTCTGGAAAATGTCTTTATTCTTTATCAAGCATGGGCTAGTATTTCATATTATAAAACATGAGTGGGAGGTTAAGAATGTTGGTTATTCTCAGAAAAGAATATTGACTATGAGGTTTTTAAACCCACGTTTTATTAATAGGTAGGCAGATAATGATTAAATGCTGTGGCATCGGATTACTGGGTTCAAATCCTGTCTCTACCACTTGCTGGTAAGAATTAAATAATAAAATTCTGAAATAGTTCAGTATTGACACATAGTTACTGCTTAATGTTTAATGTTCTAGGCACTGATCTATAAAAGGAGTAGTTTAATAATTATTCCTTTGGCAATCCAAAAAATTGCAAATTACATTGTTTATTGAGTCCTCATGGGTTAGTGCATCACTGGTCTCGGCTTGTCATTGTCTTCTTCCTGCCCAGCAGTCCACCAGTTGTTAGAGTGGACTATTAAATTCTCTTTCTATTTCTCTGGTATTGTTAAGCCAATTTAGGGTATTTGGTTTTCATATAATTTTCAATCCTGTCTGACATTTCACATGACAGTAGAAAGAAAACCCTAACATTTGTAGATCTGTGTACCAGACATGAGGCTTGGCACTGTCGCAGAATAATTTAGTCCAGAGAACTGTAGTGCGAGTAGATTTGAGTACCATTTTTACACACTGGAAAGTCAAACTATGGAGGGGAGGAGTAAACATCTTTTTGACATAACTAAGCTGGTAAGAGGAAGACTCAGGATTCAAACACAAGCCCCACTATAGCGTGATTCTCTTCATTATTAGCAACTGAAACAGCTTTTTTTTTTTTCATTTATTTATTACATATTTTTTAGAATGGTCATAGTTTAGGTCTATTTGGAATAGCTTAAATAGTTTTGAAATTGCTTTCTTTCCCCACATCGTTTCCTCTAAATGCTGTGACCACTCTGCTGCTATCTGTATTTTAGAACAGAATTTAATACATTTGTAGGAGTATTAAAACTAATATGCAATACTTTTGTGCCTGAGAATCCCACAAATGCCTTTATACTGTGGATGTCAGTGCTAAGGAATTGGACCAAATAGTCTCCTGTAAGATACTTACATCTTAAAAGCAAAATATATTCTAAACAATAGAATTTGAAACTTTTAAATTTTAGATGCTAGAGATTGAAACAATTTTTAAATTGTTTAAAAATATTTGTACTTCTTCCCAACAGATAACAGATAAATGAGGCACTGTTATATTTAAAAATCTTCTTTTTCCCTTCAGTTTTACCAGGTTAAAAATTTAATATTTGTGAAACATACATTCATTATCTAAAGTCACACATGCCACAGATAATTCTTTAATAAGTTGAAACTAGAGATCATAGGGGATTATAACTAAACAAATTATTACAAAATGCTAGAGGGAGGGATAAAACTAAGATTATGGATTTGATTGATTGACGAGTTGCATGTTTTTAGGTTAATTGGTATTTCTTTTACCAAAGGGACTATACAGTTTTAGACCAAAATAAAATATTCATTAGTATGATTTATATGTCTCATGCATGGGGAAAAAATGTATAATATTTAACTGACAGAGATGGTTCTGGATTTAAAAAGTATGTTGACTGTAGGGTAACTGTGTGATATGCTCTGCTAGTAGGACTGTCATCTGAAAGAGAATAATGCTGGCCAGGTTAACTCATTTACATGAACACGGCCAAGACCATTTAGTGTGCTTTTAACAAGGATTCCAGACCAGCAGCTACACATTTCTCCACAAATAATGCTTCCTAAATCTGTGTCTTTATCAGAGTAGACAGAGCAGATTTACAACTAGAGAAATGCAGCCAGGTGAGCAGATTCATCCATATGTGTGTTTCTCCATCAGAGAGGCAACAGCATTTCCTGGAGCATTATTAGTTCAAGACCAAATTCCGAAGAAAATATAAATGATTATTTAAAGCCAGTAGAAAGTCAACAGGCTTTGAAAGACGAATGCGATCACTCATACAAAATCAAGTTTGTAGTAAGCACAATAAACAAAACAGCCATATTAAAAAGTGGCTTCTGAGATTTAGGACTAGCTGCCTGGGATTTATCTTCCTTTATCAGAAAAGAGAGCAGGAATCCTAATGGTTGAGTTGTCCTAAATGTTTTGAGGTATGCTCATTGGCTGACAGGTTAGTTTCTCCATGTTATCTGTGATGGTATATATCTCCCTCCCACACACATTATAAGTACTTTTATTATATTGAAGCATATATTGTTAAAAGAATTTATACTAAAATTTACCCTAAATTAAATGCTTTAATATTAATTTTCACCTTGAAGGATTAAGGTGAAATTGGATTATAGTAGGGGATCAATAAATAATTTTCACTTTTGAATGAACCAAGTCATTCATATGAGACTTTTTAAAAATGATACAATGCTAAGAACAGTGGCACCTGCCTTTATGTGCAGGTACTCAGGAAGCTGAGACAAGAGGAGCTCTTGAATATAGGAGTTCAAAGCCAGCCTGGGCAATTATCAAAAAAGAAAGAAAAGAAAGAACACAAATGTCTACAAGTATTTGGTTTAAGCCCCATATTAATACTTAATTTTGCTTCTTAAAACTTGTGAAAAATGAGCTGGGTTTGGTGGTGCCCTGTCTCAAAAAAAAAAAAAAAGAAATAAAAATAAAAAGACAAATGTATGAAAAATGATAACTAAGAGCAGGGAATTTCTGTACTTCTGAAGTGAGGCCACAGATGGTTAACATAATGGTAGTGTGTTGTATAGCTCCTGAGAATTTTATTTTGTAAGCCTATACTCAGACAGTTCATGTGAAGTACAGTATATATTAAAGATGATTTCATAAAAGGGCAAGGGATTAGTTCCTACCATATAACATTACTCTTGAACTATTTTAATTCTTTAGACCAAGGGTTCTACATATTACCTAGCTGTGTCAGTTACCTAAGAAATACATTAGTGTTCCTATAAGTTCAATTTGTTTGAGTTATAATATACAGGATAATAGTGGTACATGGTACTTTACATTTTTCATAACACATTACAGAATAGTTGTCTAATTAAAGTCTACATTTTAAATACAGTAGGTAATACTGCATCTGTTTTGCAGATTAGGAAACTAAATCTCACAGTAAGTGATCTGGCCAAGGTCATATGGCTGAACTGACCCTGAAACCCAAATCATTTTCACTGCAGAGTTCCATGCTGCTTCTAAGCAAAGCAAAGTTCCCGAGTAAAATATGATATATTTTAGAAGTTTGCTTAATAGACAGTGGTAAAGTGTTTGCCTAGCCCCAGCACCACAAAAACAGAAAAAACAGCTTATTATTTTAGTATCGTTATTTTTAAACTTCTTGTTGAACACATTAAACTAATTTCAAAAATATCATAATTTCAAATCATCATTATAGGAAACCTATAGCAGCTTATAACTGCCATAGTCAGTAATGACATACCAAAGCACTGTTATGTAGAGGATCAAAAAGTTGTGGATGTTACAAGTTTTAAAATCTGGGGGCTGGGGTCGTAGCTCAGAGGTAGAGCACTTACCTAGCACATGTGAGGACTGGGTTTGATCCTTGGTGCCACATAAAATAAATAAATAAAAGTATTGTGTCCATCTACAACTAAAAAAATTTTTAAAATGTTTGGTTTCCTCTTAAATTATGTAATTTCATGATTTAAAACTCTGAAACCCAAAAGGTAAAGGGTCGCTATTAATAAAAATACTTGTACTTGTTACGGTCGAATGATGCAGAGTACAGGGATTCTTAACCAGGAGTCCTAGATGAGCTTTGGAGGTCTGTGAACCCCTGAAAATACATGTAAATGTACTGTCTGAGAATCATGTTTGGCAAGAAAGAATCATGAATTCTGTTAAGTATAATTTTAAAAAGTATTTTTAAAGTACTTATAGGAGCAGTTCTAGAGGTCACATATTTGGAGAATGACGCTACTCTGGACTGTAGTGGCAACTTACATGTGCCTATAAGAAATATGAACTAAAAGTTTATGATAAATTAGAGTTCAGATGTACTGGTCACTTGTGCTATATGCCAGATACTATAATAATTAGTTATAGAACGCATAGTGCATTACCTCATTTCATCATTACAGCAACTCTGAGGTAGGTTTTGTAGGCAGTCCTCATTGTGCAGGTGAGGGAACCAAAGCACAGAAAGGTTAAATGACTTGCCCCAGGTCACATATTTAGTAAACACCAAAACTCAAATCCACTGCCTGGTATCAAATCAGTGTACTTAACCACTATTCTGTACTACTTAGAATATGCTTTGAGAAATATTAAACAATGCATAATATGTTGGTACATTTTCCTTTCCTAAAGTGTAAGCAGAAAGTTCTATAGCAATGTCCGATCAAAAAGAGAAGTACGGCTAGGCCTGGTGGCACATGCCTAAAATCCCAGCTACTTGGGAGGCTGAGGCAGAATTGCAAGTTTAGGGCCTGCCTGGGCAACTTAGTGAGACTCTGTCTCAAAATAAGTAAATGAAAAGGGGTGGAGATGTAGCTCAGTGGTAGAGCACCCCTGGGTTCAATCCCCAGCACCACACACACAAGTAAAAAAAACCACAAAACACCAACTGAAAAAAAAACGCTTTGCAGTATGGTCTTCAGGTAGAAATACGCTTTTATAATTTTGAAGTGTCTTTCAATAAGCAATAATACTGATTTGTATAACAGAGAAAACAGAATATATTATGTATTATGATGTTTTTTAGCTTAGGAAGGTAAAATTATTTTATTTCTGAGAGAAAAAAACTTATTACTAGTACCATGTACTCAGACCCTATTCTATGGAATATAAGACCTTTATTACTGTTGATTATTTTAAGAGAACACTGGACTTTTTTAGTTTAAGTGATGAAAAATACATAAGGAATCATTTGATTTAGAGAATTAAACCCCAAGGTAAGTTATGGCAGTCCTCACTTTGCAGGTGAGAAAACCAAAAACACAGAAAGGTTAGATGGAAAGGGCAATTATGGTGCCCTAGGCAGGATATTTTTTTTTCATATATCTAGCCACTTGCCCTTTAAATAGGTTTTTCTTTTTCATGGCAATTTTAATAATTTTAACCAATTGCATTGTATTATATTTTGTTATGCAATATGAATCATTTCTTCTATACAGTGATTAAAAAATTTTAAATTTGTAAGGAACCGGATAAAATCATTGTCATTGTGGTGGCCAGCACTTGTGATTGACTTACTTTACATGAATGTCATTGTTCTCAGTTTCCTATTTTTTTTTTTTTTTTTTTGGTACTGGGGATTGAACTCAGGGGCACGGGGCACTGACCACTGAGCCACATTCCCAGCCCTATTTGTGTTTTATGTAGAGACAGGGTCTCACTGAGTTGCTTAGCGCCTCGCCGTTGCTGAGGCTGGCTTTGAACTGTGATTCTCCTGTCTCAGCCTCCCTAAGTGCTGGGATTACAAGTGTGAGCCACTGCGCCAGGCTAGTTTCCTGTTTTTCTTAAACAAAACAAAATAATTATATACAGCCATCTCAGATTACCATAATTTGGAGAAATATTTGTACTTATGCAGCTGAACTGTTTGATACCATATTTTTAAAAAAATTCCTATTTACCCCAGCGGCTCAGGAAGCTGAGATAGGAGAATTGTGGAGTTCAGAGCCAGCCTCAGCAATAGGCGAGGCACTAAGCAACTCAGTGAGACCCTGACTCTAAATAAAATACAAAATAGGGCTGGAGATGGGGCTCAGTGATCAAGTAACCCTGAATTCAATCCCTGGTACCAAAAAAGAAAAAAATCCTATTTACAGCATGAACAGTGTTAAATAAAAACATCTATATGTAAGAAAAGGAAATAATTTTAAATAGAAAACTTGAAGATCTAATTATTAAAATACATAATCAAACTGACATGAATGATATTACTGTGAGTTCTATTGACATATGTAGTTTTTAAAATTTTAAAGCAATGAAAGAAACTGCTTTATGAGTGTTTACTAGTGGGCAACCTCCCTCAACTGCCTCTTTCACCATTCCCTATCATTGTCTACAAAAAACCAGGAAAATTGCCCTTAGATAAGAAAATCATCTTTAAAAAAAAGACTGTGTTACAATTAAGGACTATTTATTTCAGGAAAGTCAACCAGGTACTTTGTAAGTACAAAGCCTGATCTATCACTAGCTGTCTTAAAAGCCAGTGCACATTTTAATTTGCTGATGGCATTGATTTCTTGAGATTGACATAACATAACACTGAATCACAAGTGTTCCAAGCCTTAACCCCTCATTAGACAAAACTTTCTAACCAACATAATTTCATTTTTGGAATTCCATTAGAGGTGAAGTATGGCAGCTGTTCAAACAATGTAGCTGAATGTGAATGTATGTGTTTGAGAACAAAGAGCCATACTGAAATTACAAAGTAACTAAAATAGAATTTAGTAACCCAAATTGGAATTTGGCTGGAATTCATGAGGAATTATTCTTTGTGCATTCTGACAATGAGATTTTTAACTGAGTGCAGGTGCTCACACTTTGCCAATGATGAGCAGTACCACAGCAGAGAAAAGAGAGGAAAGAGTATTCTAAATGTTTTCATAGAGTATTAAATAAAAACTACTAAGGTATAAAGTTCAGTGCTTTACAGAGGGTAAACTGTACATATCATTTTATTTGTAACCTCATGTGTTAAGAAGGGACACTGTTAAAGTAACAATCACTTAGAAAGCAACAATCAACAAACCAGTATTTAATTTGGTATTTAAAATTAATACTTAAAAATCAAATGGAGCAGTACTTAAAATAACTAAGATAATTCATGACAAATACCATTAATTCAAGCTCTAATTATTGGAAATATGATAATTCGACATGGGTAACTTAATGTACCAGTAGAGATAGAATAAGGGCATATGTTAGCAAAGTATTAAATAAGTTTTCAGGGAGCCTCTAAAATTATTTTTAAGAACTTTAAAACTAGTTCTATATGCAAAAACTGATTAGCTACAAATTTCTTTTAAGTTCTTTCATACATGACCTCATTTGAAGCAATGCATTTGCAAAATTCATGTCAAGAAAATATTTTTGAATTATTTCCCAGATCACTAGTTTGAAATAGTCACTCCAGAGATTTGTCTCAAATTCTATTGAAAACCTACACTTTAATGAAGACATGCGTCTGAAAATAAGGCAATTTTTCTACAGTCTGCTTATGAATAGAAAACAAATCTTTGGTTTTTAGTTAAAGTGGCAGGAAGCATTTTGCAAAAAGAAATACTAAATAACCAAACCAATTAAAAAGCTCTTAATAAGCAATGGGAAACTCCAACCCCATCAAGGTCAATAGAGTACCTAAGGCACCTCAGGTGCGGATGATTCAGTCATCTCTGCTTAGAGTTCTAATAATCTATATACATGATTCTGACCATCTGGAGAATGTGAAGCAGAAAAGGTGATGTCCAACAAAGATTATTGTGAATTAGAAAGAAGAGAATTATAAGAGCTGATAAATGGGAGAGACACTGGAGATCATCTGTTCTACCTCCCACATATATAAGAAGATGAAGAAACAGGCCAATCAAGAAACAGGTGACACAGGAATTTGCATTTCCAGATTCCTAATCCATTTCTCTTAGGAAAGAACATATTCTAGATTTTAACTTTCAATGCCAAGTAAACCAAGTGTGAATGGTTTTCAGAGATGTAAATTTGGGGAAAAAAAAAAATCTCCATCAAATCCCCAAAGGCAACTTGGAAGTATATAATACTTTACTGTCTTAATTCCATTATACCATGTGTCTAGCAACTTAACTAATATGTTAATTGATTTATACAGTCCCTTTCAATTCTAACTAAAAGGATGAAAATTAAATGAGAAAGTTACAGAAGATTCCATTCGATACATAAGGCCATGACAATGTGAACCACTATTTCTTGGAAGAAAGAAGACATCCAATACCCAATTCCACGAGAAAATGCCTGTTATCCACTAGACTCTCCACTCTTCAAAGAGGAAGATGATGCTTATATTTTAAAAAATTTCTACAAAGCTCACATACAAGACAGTACATTCTAGATTTGTGACTGATATGAGCATTTAAGGCTGTAAATTTCAAGTATAAATGTTTAGTGTTCCATTACCCAATCGGTGCACTATACAAAGCTTTAAGCATAAATCATGGAAGTTAACAGAAGCCGACCAAAGACAAAGAAAGCATAGTTTAGGCAACAGCAAGTTTAAATGTAGGAAAGGCTAGGGAAAAATTATAGATTAGATTATGCTTCTCTAAACTGCATTAGGTGGTTCGTGCTGAAGCTGTGTCTAACACTACTGTAGGTTGCATGGCATTTGGAGTAAGGCAGATCCATAGCAGACCAAACAAGGAAGCTGAATTAGGGTAACAATCAGTTAATAAGATGGTTCACCTCTTAACACAGTTCTCTGGCCTGATACCACAGAGAAAGATTAGAAATGGCTCCAGTACACCTGTTTAGCTTTACAGATGAACATGAAAATTTGTTTCCAATGTTTCTTTTTCTCTTTTTAAAGCAGAGCCTTTCACCTAGAGACCAAAACATACTGCCTGCAGATTAAATAAATCAACATTATTTACTACTGGCTTAATATAATATTGTGAAATATGTAATATTGTATAATATGGCTAGAGAAAGTAAATATGTGGAAGCCAATACTATTCTGTTTAATTTACACTCTAGGTGTGTACATAAGCTGTGGTTCTATAACTTCTGCTATGGTTCCAATATCTATTTCTGAAAGGTGATATCACTTTTATTGTGGAAGCAGCTGCTCTATTATAAATTCCATGTAACATGCTTAGATTCTAGGTCTTTCCTCTTTAACACAATTTCCTTGTGGTTTGGTCAGCATATATACTTCTTATTTCATTTGATGTACACAGCCAATGTGGGAATTTTTTTAAAAATTACCAGCTAGTTCAGAAAGCTAAATTGAGTCCAGGATTATGGCAAAATCTGACCCAAAATTTTAATTTGTAATTTCAGCATGTATCTCATGCAGTTTGGGGAGCATCAAACTAAATCTACAATTGTCAGAAGCCTTGTTACAGTTTAATGCACATTAACTAAAATGTACGTTTTTAGTGTGGTGATAAATGCAGTTATGACCTTATTACACTTTTGGCATTCTTTAAGAAAGCACATTATGCTTTAATATAGAAATATTTAGGTTACACTTAACTTGTGCTCAAGTAATAATAAAACATTTGTTCTTTCTTGATATCATACATTCTCTCCTCAGGTATGGCCCATCTCTTGTACGCTTGGAGCAACCTTTGGCTATGTGGCTGGCCTTGTTATTTCACCACTCTGGATATACTGGAATAGAAAGCAACTTACGTACAAGAACAATTAATTAGAGCAAAAGGAGAAGATATTTCTTTGTGCAGATTCCACAAGGGCTGTGCAGAAATGTGTGTGGTCAAAGCCAAGCAGTTCCATTTACAGCACTGTTTTTTTT
>PVHX01029199.1:0-17231 GCA_004024805.1 Geosciurus inauris | reverse complement strand
ACTGAGCCACATCCCCAGCCCTATTTTGTGTTTTATATAGAGACAGGGTCTCACTGAGTTGCTTAGCCATTGCTGAGGCTGGCTTTGAACTCGCGATTCTCCTGTCTCAGCCTCCCTAAATGCTGGGATTACAGGCGTGCACCACCACGCCCGGCTCCAGGTTCATTTTTTCCAGCCCTTACTCTCCCTAATACACTTAGATCAAATATTAACTGAGTTATCCTTTTAGTACAAAGATTTAGTCTGCTCACGTTAAAAAAAAAAAATTGGCATCCTGCCACTGTGATCTTCAGTAAAGTTGAGAATTAATGTCACATCCAATCATCATCTTTATTAATTTTTTTAGTTGTTCATAGGCTTTTATTTTTATTTATTTATATGTGGTGCTAAGGATCGAACCCAGTGCCTCACACATGCTAGGCAAGCACTCTGCCACTGAGCCCCAACCCCAGCCCCAATCATCATCTTATTCCTGATGGAAGAGCTATTTTGAAGCACAAAAATTCAGAATATCTCATATTGCCATGATATTTTTTAAATGTTAGATATTATATGTTTAGCACTTCAAAGAATTCACATGGAATTTTTTCTTTTTTTATTTACTTTTATTGAATTTTTAAATATTTTTAGTTGTAGATAGGCACAATCTAAAATAAACAATCTTTTATTTGTTTATGTATTTATTTATTTATTTTTATGTGGTGCTGAGGATCCAACCCAGTGCCTCACATATGTGAGGCAGGTGCTCTACCACTGAGCTATAACCCCAGCCCCTTATTGAATTTATTTTTAACTGATACATGAAACAGAATTTATACATATTAATGGGGTACCATGTGATGTTTCAATACGTAAATATATTACATGATGTTTATGTTCCATAAATTAACAGGGTCTTAGGAATATATTTTAAGCAGATATCTCTTCAATAATACTAGTAAGCAATATTATTTTACACTACAAATTATTATATAAGACTGGTTATTATTTAATTCATCTTTTGTTTGTGTACAGCTATGTCTATAAAGATATGTAGATGTATTTTTCTTTTTGTATTTTAGGAGTTGTACTCTTTATGCTGTGGTGTTTAACCTGGACATTCTCAGGCTCTGAAGCTCTCCCTGGTAGAAATTTATTTGGACTAACAGTTATTTTTTGTAGTGCCTTTGTTGGGGGAAAAATTGTGGAAATCATTAGAATACCTTCAGTGCCTCCACTTCCACCTCTTCTTGGTAAGTATATAATTAGCTCTCTCTCTTCTTTGTTGTTGATTGTGAATTTTGAACATTTTCTAGTTGGACTATATATGATTCAGAAGTATTTCAATTTAATACAATCTGTATAGCTTCTTTGTGTATGCATTTGCTATATATGTGTATGTATGTGTATATATGGATATTTATATGTATGTAATTTCTTATATACACACACAATTTTTTCCAAAATTTTATTTTTAAAATAATTTGAATGTCTTCACTATATGATTCTTGTTGCTCTGTCACTTCATAAGATATTTTTACTAAATTTTGAATGTATTATTGAAAAAGAAAAATTTAGAAAAGACTGAGTTTTTGTGTAGATAATGTAACTTGAATACAAGATTCAAGTATTATAGGGATTAGGTCTATGATTTTTGAGTAAGCTTTGGTCATCTGCACTATATATATTTCTGGATTAATCATCTGCCTCACCTACATTACATACTGTTTCTTTATCACTAATGTTCTGTAACTCTCCAGATGAACAGAGTAAAATTAGTGGAAGAATTTTTATCAGAAATTTCTCATATCGCCAGGTGCAGTGGCACATACCTATAATCCCAGCAGCTCAGGAGGCTGACACAGGAGAATCATGAGTTCAAAGCCAGCCTCAGCAAAAGCAAGGTGCTAAGCAACTCAGTGAGACCCTATCTCTAAATAAAATACAAAAACTAGGGCTGGGGATGTGGCTTGGTGGTCTAGTGCCTCTGGGTTCAATCCCCGGTGTAAACCTCACCCCTCAAAAAAAAGCAAGGAAGAAGAAAAAAAAAAAAGAAATATTTCATATCTTCTAAGTAATCAATACATCTGAATATCCAGTATACTGTCAGCAGAAATTATCTCTACATTTTATATCTAATGCCTTTTCTATATTCCTAATACCCTTAGAGAACCTTCTAAGTATTCATTGAATCTTTTCCCTCCTTTCCAAAATTTCTTTTCCCTATAGTTTAGGCTGTTTCTGTCTTGCATGGACGATAGCAGAGTCCTTTAATAGGCCTTCATCTCCAATTTTATCCCTGTCTAAATCATTAAAACCATAATGTATAAAACACAAGGTACATTATATCACTTCCTGCCTAAAATCTTCCCATGGTGCCTTACTCTGGCCAAAGGGAAACTTTCCATGATCTGGCCCCTCCAGCTCCTTCTTCCATTCCCATCCTTGTCCTTTATGATCCAGCAACAATGAATTACTTACATCACATTTAGACGTGTTGTTTCTTATCTTCATTGCTTTATTCATGCAGTTTCCTCTTTTTGTATATAACCTGCTCTTTATCCAAAGTAAAGAGAGACATTGTGTGTTTCAAGAGGGTAGTGTCTGTTTTTCTCTCACATAATTGAACTAAACCAGATATGCTTTATTTTCTTCCTTTCTTTTTTAGGCATGTTACTGGCTGGTTTTGTGATCAGGAATATTTCATTTATTGGCAAACATGTCCGAGTACATAGCACATGGTCTTCAACTTTAAGAAACACTGCCCTTACTATTATCCTAATACGAGCTGGGCTTGGACTTGATCCACAGGTAGATTTTCAAATGTATCTTGAATTATTGAAAATATTAGAGACTGGTAGGAAAGGAAAAGAGGCAGAATTTTTGTAATAGCTGTTCCAAATGGAGCAAACTAAAATAAAGCAAACTTAAGATAAAGAACAAAGAATTTGCAGAAGTACTGGCACCTTAATTTCTATTTCTAGTCATCATTATTACTTGTATGAAGAGAAATCACTACAGTGTAAGATCTCTATTGGGAAGCATCTATAATTATTTACACAGAGAAATGTCCCTGATGCAGCACTTGTATTACTTGGGAGGCTCTTCTATGGAGAACTACTTACTTTTCAGTTAACAAAGGAAAGGTCACCCTATAAAATGCTTTTCTTTTCTTTATGGAGATTAAGAATTTCAATAATATATTTGTTTCATGACTTTTTCTCCACAGAAGTATGTTCCTGTGTTGTTATAAAAACACATTTTAAATTTATTTCTTAAAATATTATAATATGGGGATCATAAATCTTTTTGGCTTTAAGAGGATGACTATACATGCATAAAATAGCAACTCAAATGTGGCAAATGTATATGTTTAATAGAAATATTATCCCATGAGCATAAATAATTATAGACAGTGATAATCTTATTCTCCAATAGAAAATTTGAACCATTGAGAAAATTGAAAAGTCTTTCCTTTTAAAATTAATTATAAACAAGTTATTTTTTAGAATTTTGGTGTTTTCTATTTGTAACTATTAATTTAATCAGACAGTTTGTTGTGAAATGGTGATTAATGGGAAAATACCCATAGGATATTATCATTCTATCAAATATTAGGAAAATTAAGGCAGTCAGAAATATTAGGTAGTTATAAAATAAATCCTTTAAAATAACTATAACAATATTTTATAAAGTAGGAAATTATTATCTAATGTATAATGATATACAAAACAAGCTATATTAGAGTTTCAAGCCCAGTAGGATGATCTGGCCAAATGAGACTTAGTGTAGTAAAAGTTTATTACTCAAAAGACTCTCTAATTCAATGTTTTCTTAAATACTTTTCTTGTTGACCTTTATAAGTTTACTTAAATATTACTCTATATTTCAGGCCTTACAACATTTGAGAACAGTTTGTTTAAGATTGTCTTTCGGTCCATGCATCACAGAGGCATGTGCAGCTGCTGTTTTTTCCCACGTCATTATGCAGTTTCCTTGGCCATGGGGATTTCTATTAGGGTAATTTTTTCTTTTTTTTTTTCTTTTTTTACCTATGAAAATACACAGTTAAGGATGCTTGGTTAAAACTATTGAAATATTCAAACTATTATATAGACAAGCTCTTCAGTAAAATTTGTTCCACTGTAGTAGAAAACCTTGGAAATCAGTTGATCAAAAACAGAGCCACGTCCCAAATCTACCATGCCTTTGACAAACATTCATGGTTCTTAAATATGTACTGCCATGATAACCCACTTCATCTATTTATTCCTTCTCTTCTGTATTGTAATACATCTGTATATTTTATCCTATCAAATGGCCTCTTTCTCCTATACATACATATGTGTGTGTGTATGAGAGATATTTTGTATAGTTCTATATTTGTAATTTTTAAAAACTCCCCTTTTTAAAAACACACAAATAAAACTCCCTAAATTCAATGCCCCAACTGCCTTTTTCACCATTCATTTACCAAATGTCCAAATTCCTTAAAATAAGTCTGTAAGTACTTTCTTATTGCCAAATCCAATGGATTTTAAAAATTAACTTGTATTGTTAAATACCCAAATACATTTATTTTGTTTGTTTGTTTTTTGCAGTGCTGGGCACCAAACCCAGGGCCTCATGCATGTGAGGCAAGCACTCTACCACTGAGCTACACCCTTCAACCCTACATTTACCTTTTGAAAAATTAGAACTTTACAGATAAAAGTGAAGTACCCTTTGCTATGCTGTAAATATGTGAAATTTTAGTGCATCCATATCCTCCAGTGGTAGTGTTTATTTAATTTTAGCATTTTTAAGAGAATATAGAGTGATATCCTGTTGCAGATTTATTTTATATTTCCCTAACTTCTGTCATTGTCTATCTTTTTATGTGCTCGGATATTTGTATGTCTTCTTTGATGAAATGTCAGTTCAAATCTTTTGCCAGTTTATGATATTAAGTTCTTCATCTTCATATTGAGTTTTAACTTGCTTTTATATAAAGTCTTTTGTCTACTATATGTATTGTCTAATTTTTTTCTTCAAATGTGTGGCTTACCTTATTTATTTATTGGCTAAAATAACAAATTTATTTCTTACAGTTCTGGAAGTTAGAAGGCAAAATTTCTTCCTATCTTACAGTTCACCTTTTACTTCTATCCATTAAGTATTGAAATAACTTAAAGTCTAGAATCAGACCCTCTTTTGTTTTCTTATTCTGACCCTGATTCTTCTCTTATATTGTAGTGATTTCAAATCTATCTTCAAGCCATTTATTTTCAAATCCATAACTCAAGTCCCCTATGTTCCTTTAACCATAGGAGACACATACCAAGATCTTTAATTGGGAGCATCACATCAAAGTAGAGGATCATATCTCATGAAGTAGATGTCTAATCCTCAAAACCCAAAACTATTCATCTGAAATTTTGTTACTGTTTCAAATTACATCTCATTTTGTGACAACAATTATCATTTTTGAGTCTTTACCATGTGCTAGGCACGGTTCTGTGAGCTTAATACCTATTAATTCATCTTTGTAATGCTCATGATGCTTTTATTTCCCACATTATTGTAATTTACAGACTAGAAAACTTAGAAAATGGTTAAATAAATCCCTTAACTTTGTAAGTAACTGAAATTACCTTGTAGTATGACTCCAGGGTTTACATTCCCAACCATATGCTAAGACTATGAATATGTATGTAGCACTTATGATAAAGGTGGCATTTCAAGTCAAGATAAGGAAGTTTTAGTCAAAAAGTATATTAGGAAAATTGAAATATTACCTGAGAAAAATAGGGTGTTGTTAGTTTTTTTCTTTATAGCACATGTCTAATGACTTGAATATAAAATGCACATTTTTAAAAAGTATAAAACAAAAATTTCTTTTTTAGCAGGTAGTACTAGGGATCGAACTCAGGGGCACTCGACCACTGAGCCACATCCCCAGCCTTATTTTGGATTTTATTTAGAGACAGGGTCTCACTGAGTTGCTTAGTGCCTGGCTTTTGCTGATGCTGGTTTTGAACACAAGATCCTCCTGAATCAGCCTCCCAAGCAGCTGGGATTACAGGCATGCACTTCTGTGCCCAGCAGGAAAAAATAAATTTATTTTAAAAATACTTTTGTTGATAGACATTTTCTTTTTCCCAAAATGTTTACTGTAAATTGACAGATAAAATTATATGTATTTATCCTGTATAATGTAATATTTTGGAGTATATATGCAGTATGGAATAATTAAATCTAATGAAAATATGCTTTATCTCACACAGTTATCAGTTCTATGGGGAGATGTAATATACAATTAAGGATTACTCATAACTATAATACATCATAACTATTGTTACTATGCTATACAGTAGATCTATTGAATGTATTCCTCCTACCAAATTATAATTTTTTATTCCTTGACCAACATTTCCCTAATATCCCTTCAATTTTTAATAGTGTTTCAAGAGAATATTTAAATTTGGATTTATATTTTATTAGTTTTTCTTTTATGGTTCGTGCTATTATTGGAGATTTGTGCCAACCTCAATAAGAGTTATGTTAACTTTTTATACTTTCTTCTAAAAGTTTCATAATATGAGCTTTTAAACTTAGGTGCATGACCCATTTCCAGTCAACTCTTACTGGATGCCATGAGGTAAGAGCCAAGGTCCACTTTTTTTATATAAGGCTGTGGAGTTGTCCCTGTGCCACTTATTGAGGAGACTTCTTCATTATATTATCTTAGCACTCGTGGTGAAAAATAAATTGACCATATGTAGATGGACTTATTTCTGGATCACATGTTCTATCTTATTGATCTAAATGTCTATACTTATTCCAGTATCATATTTCTTGATTACTATATCTTTACAGTAAATTTTTATATTAGACAATTTAAGCCCTCTAAATTTGTTATTCTTCAAGATTGGATTGTTTATTCTCAGTTCTTGGCATTTTCATACACATTTTAGATAAGGTTCTGTTTTACAAATGAAAAAAAGCTTGGATTTTTACTGTGATGAGGTTAAATCTATAGATCAATTTGAAAATAGCTGATTTACACAATATTGGGTTTTATAATGTGAAAACCTATTGATTTATTTGAGCATTGAATTTCTCTTATAATTGTATGATTTCATCATACAGGTCTTATTTTATTAAATTTATTTTTAAGTATTCTATGTTTTTGATACTCTTGTACAGTGTATTGTTTTCTAGTTTACTTCCCAGTTATTCATTGCTATTCTATGGAAATGCAATTTATGTTTATATATTAAAGTGTGAGTCTTATTACTATATATAATTGGAAAGTCTGGCAAGCTCTTGTCTTTTAATTAGAGCATTTAGACTTTTTATATTTAATATAATTATCAATGTTATTTGGTTTAGATCTGCCAACTTACTGTTTTCTATTTTCCCCATCTCTTCTTTGATCTTTTTTACTCTTTTTCCACATTTTTTCAATGAACTGAAAATCATTTTTTGTGCTTTCTCCACTCCTGCTGGTGGAAACTCATAAGAGTTCCTATCCTTTTCTGGTACTGTAAATTTCTGGAACTTTCTTTTTGTAGTACACTCTCTCAAGTACTTTGCCTTAAAATTTTGTAAAATTTTAGATTTTTTGCTTCTCCAAACTCTGTTCTTTGTCTCCGCAACTCAGCAAAAGAACTAAGCTCTGGTTTCCTTCTACCACAGCCTTAAAATTGCTCAGAAGCAGAAAGTCTGAGCAATAGAAGAGTTGATTTCTTTTGTTTCCTTGTTCACATTTCTAACAGTCCTGTGCTATTGCCCAGTGTCTGAAAATAGTTGTTTCCTGTATCTTCTCTGCTTTTTTAGATGCTTTCAGCACTAGCATGATTACAGAACTATGTTCCCTCATGGAAATAAGCAGGTATTCTACCCCTCTGATTTTTAAAATTTGCTCTTCTATATGACTGCCTTGGTAAATACCCAGGTAGTAGTCAGATTAGTTCTTATATGAACATCCCACCTTCATATAATTAAACTGCTGTCTTGTCTTTACTAATATTTATATTGCTGTCTCTATTTTATTATGTTAGCTTGAACTTCCAGTTCAATATTTAATATTAGTTCTGGAGGAAAAAAAAGATCTTTATCTTTTTAAAAGATACTAATGAGAATACTTATAATACTTTGTCATCCATATGTTTACTTTAGGATGGTGATAGATGCTGTTTTTTAGGTTAATATTTCATGTGTTTGCTTGCCAAGAGATTCTATTTTAATTTTGGTACAATTTCATCCTTTCAGTTTGATAACGTAATAATTACATTGACAAATTTTCCTAGTGTAGAACTAGTGTTGCTTTCACTTGTATGGTCAGTTTTTTAAATTATTTTATTAAATTAATAGGTTCAATTTGTTCATATTTATAAAGTTACCTCTAAGATCATATATGAGATTGTTTTTTCCTCATGCCATTTCTGTTTATTCCATTTTTAATACATTATTATTATGCTATCACTGCTTCAAACTCCTTTGTGTTTATACCATCCAGCATTTTGATACTAATAATAAATTTTTAATTTTTGCTTTCTTTCTTTTTAAAGATTAACAGACTTTTTCAAAATATTTGAATACCCTTAATTTGTATCTCTCTTAAAGCAGCCTCAGAATTTTTTTATCCTCTTATTTGAGTAATTTCAACAAAATTATTATTATCAATGTGGATCTTTGTGTGATAGTTTTTTGAAACCTTGGGTGCTTGCAAATAATTAAAATTGGATAATAAATTATAATTAACCATAAACAAATAATTATTCATTATTTACATAAAATAACAAACTTTCATATTTGAATGGCTATTTGACTGATTTAAAAATTCTATGTTGCTGTGAATGATGGCACATGTCTGTAATCCCAGTGGCTCAGGAGGATGAGGCAGGAGGATCACGAATTCAAAGCCAGCCTTAGCAACTTAGGGAGACCCTATGCAACCTAGCAAGACCCTGTTTCAAAATAAAACACAAAAGGGACTGGGGATGTGGCTCAGTGGTTAAGCAGCCCTGGGTTCACACCCTGGTGCCAAAATAAAATAAAATTATATGTTAAAAGTAATTTTCTTCTGCATTTTAAAATTATTCCTATTTTATTTCTTGTACTAGCCTTTCTATTGAAAAATCTGATATCATTCTAGTTCCTATTTTTTTAGATATTATTTATCTCTGAGAGGTTCTATAATTGCTTCATATTTGATATTCTTAAATATTACAGTAAGTTTTTTAGATATGGGTTATTCCTTGCATCTCCTGTTTGATCCTTTCAGTCTAACATCTTTTCCTTTAAGGGAAATTTACTTCCTACTATTTGCTCAAAAAATACCCTCTTCTCTAATATCATATAGTTATCAGTCCAGAGCTATTATCATCTATATATTGGTACATTGACTTCTTATATCCCTTATCTTTTACATTTTTAAATTTTTGATCCTTTCCTGCTTTTGGGGAGTTGGGAAAGTTGCCTTTCCTCAATCTCATCTTTCAACCCACTACTCCATTCCTGTATTCATTCTCCAGTTTACTTCAATATTATGGTCTTTATTTCAATGACATTTCTACACCAAATGTTTAACTTATT
Organism: Geosciurus inauris; assembly: GCA_004024805.1. Taxonomy (NCBI): domain Eukaryota; kingdom Metazoa; phylum Chordata; class Mammalia; order Rodentia; family Sciuridae; genus Geosciurus; species Geosciurus inauris. The sequence continues at coordinate 7,670 of PVHX01029199.1, read as the reverse complement.
ACTTTTTTATGTTTTCTTATTCCTTATTTTATTTATTTTTTATAAGATTTTTTTAAACCTTTATTTATTTATGTATTTTGTATGTGGTGCTGAGGATCAAACCCAGTGCCTCACACATGCGAGGCAAGCACTCTGCCACTGAGCCACAATCCCAGCCCAATTTCTTATTTTAGTATTATCATTAATTTTGATATGTTTATTATGCTTATTTTAAATTCTTATTCTATCTCTTCTAATACTTTAACATGCTATAAAATCTGTCCAGTTTGCTGCATATATTTCAAAACCAAGTTATTATGCCACAAATATCCATGATTTTTAGATCTTCCTGGTAAACTTCTAAAAATCAATATTAAATATCCTTTTCTCTCATTTTAATGCTTATGTATTTGGAATTCTACTTTGCCAAATATTAACATTTATCTGCCTATTTTGTTTCGGGAACTCTATTTGGAATGAATTTCTCTGTTCTTGAATTGTTAAACATTTTTATTGCAGTATAACTTAATGTTCAGATAAGTATAATGTACATAAATGTGTAGTATAGTTCATTAAATGATTAAAAGGTAATTACTTAAATAACCACCACCTAGATAAAACACTAGAATGTTGCTCGAACCCCTTATCACATGCCTCACAATCACCTCTCTCCTCCACACAATCACTTCAATAACTTCTAATAGTACAGTTTAGTTTGTTTCTTATTTTGTTTTATATAAATGAAATCATGCAGTGTTTATTCTTTTGTGTCTAGTTTTTTTCACTCAACATTATGTTTGAGATTGACCCATGTTATTGTGTCGTTCATTCATTTTCTTTGTTGTGTAATATATCATTGTATGAATATACTAAAGTTTACTTACTTATTCTATTGTCTACAGGAATTTTTTGTTACTGTTTGGAGCCTGTTATTGTTGATACATTATGTGTATAATATACATATGAATATTCTAGCGTATAGATCTTGGTACATATGTACACAGTTTTATATAGACATAGAAAGGGAATGTTGATTCATATGGAAAATACATATTTCAATATATAGCTTCTACCATATAATTTTGTGATATTTCTAATTTATACTCTCATCAGTAGTAGATAAGAATTTCTGTTATTCAACATTCCCATCAACTTTGGAATAGTTAGTCTTTTAAAATTTTTGAGCATTCTAATGGGTGTGTTATCTCATTGGAATTTTTATTTGCATTTTTCTGATTTCTAATGAGGTTGAAAAACATTGGTTGCAATTTCTTTCCTATATTTGTGATAGAGTCTTGATCATTTTTTCCATTTATTTGTAGAAGTAATTAACATATTCTGGGTATTTTTTATGAAAAATGTTATAAATATCTTCCATTCTGCAACTTCCCTTTCACTCTCACTTAATGATATAATTTTTTAATTTTAATATAGTATAATTCATCAGTTTTTCTCATTACAATTTGTGTCATATTTACAAAATCATTCCTTATCTCCAAACTCATAAAATATTCTTCTATATCATTTTTTAGAGCTGAGCATATTGGCACAAGTCTGTAATCCCAGTTACTTGGGAGGCTGAGGCAGGAAGATCACAAGTTTGAGGCCAGCCTCAGCAACTGAACAAAACTCTGTCACAGAATAAATTTATAAAGGGTTGGGAATGTAGCTCACTGGTAGAGCATTTGTCTGGCATGTATGAGGCCCTGGGTTCAACCCCCAGTACTGAGGAGGGAAATTTCTGGAAATTTTACTGTTTTACTTTTCACATTTAAATCTATAATCTATTTTAAATTGACTTCTGTGTTTGGTGTTAGGCAAGGCCAAGTCCCCCCTACCAATTAATATCCAGTTGGCCTAACACCATTGACTAAAATATTGTTCTTCCCACTCCCACTGTTCTTAGTATCACCTTTGTCATAAATCAACTTTCCACATATGTATGGGTCTATTTTTAGACTTTTCCTATCCAATAGTCTATTTATCTATCCTCTGCCTTAATTATGGTAACTTTATAAGTCTTGATGTTTTATACAATAAAACTATCACTTTCATGATCTTCAAAAGTATCTTCACAGCTGGTATGGTGGCACATGCCTGTAATCCCAGTGGCTTGGAAGGCTGAGGCAGGAGGATCACATGTTCACAGCCAGCCCTAAGCAACTTAGCAAGACCCTGTCTGAAAATAAAAAATAAAAATGGTGGATGATGTGGATCAATGTTTAAGCACCCTAGGGTTCAATCCCCATTATAAAAAACATATATCTTCACTATTCATAGCCCTTTAAATTTCTATATAAGTTAGGATTGATTTGTCTATTTCCACCAAAAAATTAGTATTTTGATTGAAATTATGTTGAGTCTATAGGTCAATTGGGGGATGAATAACACATTTATAATACTGAATCATTCAATTTGTGGTCTACCTATCTCTCCATTTCTTCAACTTTTCTCTAATTTTCCTTAAGGTTCTTTTTTCCTATGTGTCTTGCAAATATTACACTTATTCCTATGTATTTGATAGTTTTGGTGCTATTTTAAATGTAATTTAAGGGCTAGGATTGTGTCTCAGTGGTAGAGCACTTGCCTCACACGTGTGAGGCACTGGGTTCAATCCTTAGCACCATATAAAGATAAAATAAAGATATTGTGTTCATCTTTAAAAAAAATCTTAAAAAATAGTAATTTAATTTTTTGTTATCTAATTTGTTGCAAGTATTTAGAAATATGATTTATTTCTTTTTTATGTTGCTTTTGTTTTCAAAAGCCTTGCTATACTAACTTATTAATTCAAATAAATGTATAAAGTTCTCCTTTATTCTTATGTTTTGCTTCTATAAGATGATCATACAGATTTTCTGTTTGATTCATTATAGTGAATTACATTGATTGATTTTCTAAAGTCAAACATTCATTCATAAAACAAACCAAATTTTGTAATCATCATACTTTTCAACATTCCTATACCATTTTATGTGTATAGGTATATATGTGTGTATGTGTATAATTTTAGATACATGTATATAGGTACTGCCTAAAACTCACTCTCTCTCTCCTCTCTCTCTTTCTCTCTCTCTTATATGTACAATAACAACTCAGAGCTAATTTTTTTTAAAAATTCAGTCAGATTGTCTTAGAACCTGTCTCTTGAATTCACTGTAGATTAATTTCATTTCATTTTTTTCAATATACTTTCTTATACATTCTTTTTTTACTTTTCTTACTTTTTCTTGCATTAACAGCATTTTCTTTGTTCAACTTTGGTTTATTTCATTAATATTGAAAACTAGAAACTCATTTTCTCAGCCATTACATATAATTTTGGAAAACACATATAAGTTTAAAACATGTTTTCACTTTTTTCTACTATCTCATATGTTCTCCCACCAGTTGATATAATCTAGAATTTTAGTCTAAAGGTTTCTTTACAGCTAAAATTTTTATAGATTTAGCAGTAAGTTTTGATGCACATCTTTGTTTTATATAATCATCACCATCATCATCATGAGCTGAGTATGTGTCTCACTGGTAGAGCACTTGCCTAGCATGTGCAAGTGTCCTGGGTTCAATTCCCAGCACCTCAAAAATAATCATAATAACAATAATAATTATAATAATCATCATCATTGCAAATGTTTATATCACTTGCCATATGTCAAACATTTGAAATACTTGATCATTATTAATATACTTAATCCTCACAAAAACATAGATACTATTATTATTCCTATTTTGCATGTAAATAGAACCAAAGAGATATAATATGATTCTCCTATGGTCTGATAACTAATAAGGTAGAAATGAGATTTGAAGCCATAACTGTGACTCAGCTTAAACCCTCCAAGTCTGAACTATGCTGCCTATATCCTTTTCTTTTAGATATTTTTTGTACTAAATTTTCTTCCCAATGAATTGATCTTCTAGTTGTTTTAAAACTGATCAGTAGGTGGTAAACTTTGTCTTTTGAATGTCTGAAAATAGCTTTTATGTAGCTGAATGTTGATTGTAGTTCAAAAGTATTTTCTCTCAATACTTTGAATATATAACTGTTATCTCTTTGCATTAATTTTGCCCATCAGAAATTTGTTATCAAACTAATTTTAATTCCTTTTTTTAGGTAATCTCTTTCTTTCCCTTCGGAAGTTTGGTTTTCTGAATTTTTTTTAACAATTTGTTTCTGGCTGCACTATATATGGTCCTTGGACAGCAGCACTAGTTATCACCTAAAAGCCTGTAGGAAATATAGAACCTTGGACCCCACCCTAGATCTTTTGAATCAAAATCTTCATTTTAACCAGATTCTTATATAATTCATTTGCACTCTAAAACTTAAACATTGTTTTCACATTCAAGTTTGAAAGTAATAATCTCAGATAGGTCTTCTTCCTTTTTAAATATTTCAAAACACATAGAAGAGCAGAAAGAATAATATAATGAACATCCAAATACCCTTAACTTAGGCTTAACAGCTCATGAAGAAAATAAATTAAAAACATGATATTTCATCCCTGTATTCTTTAGTATCCATCTCTAAAAGGTAAGGGCATTTTTCTAACTAAATTAACAATAATTCCTTAACATCCTTAGGTAGGTCTTTGTATGATTTGTTCTACATAATATTTGGAGGTATCTTTTAATCAGAGAATTGTTATAGATATTTTTTTCAGCTCTTGGTTATATCTTTTAAATCTATTATATATCTATATATCTAAATCTATATATCTTTTAAATCTATTATATATTTTGTCTCTCCAGCCTTTTCTTATTATTATGTCCTTTTTAACTCCCCTATGCCTACTAAGATATATATGTATATATACATGTACATACATTTCATTTGTTTATTGTTTTGTAGTTCATACTAGAAAATTCTCTACTCCATCCTGCAGCTTATTAACTCACTCTTCAGCTGTGTCCATATCACTTACTTTTTATTTTGACAATTGATTGTTTCCAAGGATTATGATTAAAATTTTATGAAAAAGCACAATTCACAATAGCTAAGCTATAGAACGAACCTAGATGCCCATCAATAGATGAATGGATAAAAAAGTTATGGTATATATACACAATGGAGTATCACCCAACCATAAAGAAGAATGACTTTATGATGTTCTTCAGTAAATGGGTGGTTCTGGAGACTCTCATGCTAAGTGAAATAAGCCAACCCCCACAAAAAACAAAAATTGAATGTTCTCTCTGATAATGTGGATGCTAACCCACAACAAGGCAGGGAGGAGAAGAACGAAGTTCAGTGGATTAGAAGCTCAGTGGAAAACAAAGGGGAGTGAAGGGAAGAGGGGGAATAGGAGTATGAAAGACAATGGAATGAATCTGACAGAACTTTCCTATATACATATATGAATACAACACAATGAATCCCAACACCGTGTACATCCACAAGACTGGGATGCTAATTAGAATATGATATACTTAATGCTTATATGAATACATCAAATAGATTCTATTGTCATGTATAACTAAAAAGAATAAAGATTTTTTTGAGTGTAAGAAAATTTTATGAATAGATTCAGTATACTTTCATTCTGAGGATAATTACATTTATTTTAAAGTCTTGTTTTGGTTTCTCTTTAAAGTATATCTCTTAAATAAGATATAAATTTTTCCATTTATTAAAATAATACCTCAAGAGACTGTTGGCTTACCTCTTAATATTTGGAGATATTTTAATGGGTGCTTAAGTGTGTGTGTGTTTGAGACTTTCTATTAAAACTTGTGATTACTATCTGTGCTATTGCCATCTTGCAGACAATAGGCCAATCCTGCTACCAAGAACGATAACTAAATTTCCTGAAGCAAAGGGTGAGATTAAGACTCTTATGCAAGTTATATATTGAGGAAACCGGTGAAGGAAATGAAGGAAGCCAGATAGGACTGGGGAAAATCGAATGGTCCCAAACTTTGCTACACATTAAAATCACCTGGGGAGCTTTTAAAAATCCCAGCACTTAGAGGAGTGATGTCAGCAGAATAGGAAGCCCCAGGCTCTCCTTCACCCACAGAGAGACCAACTTCACAACAATATATGGACCACATTGCTCTTGTGAGAACTCCAGAAGCTACTTGAGGGGTTACAGTGTCCCAAGCAAATGCAAAATTAAGAAGAGAATTGGAGAGGTTAGGAAATTCCGATGTGTTTAACCACCATAACCCATTCGCCTCCCTGCACAGCTTGGAACAATTAGGAGAAAACTCCCACCTCCCAGTTGCTCCCTGAAGAGGGAAAGAGAAAGGTGGAACATGCGACCTGTGTTTTGACTTTTCAGGGGATGTCCAAGAGATTGATTTCTATTTCACTGACTGGGAGCAATGATGGAAAAGGAAGTGAAACACTTTGAACACCTGGGGTCCACTCTAAACAAAGGTAAGTCCCACAGGTTACTAGAGCACCAGGGAGATTGCAGGTCCACAAAGGAACATGAGGGGAAGCTCCAGAGTAAGAAAAGGTGACTTCTTCAGCTGGGAGATAACACACGCAAGACCAGAGAACATGCTTCCCCAGATAGATTTGTGAGGCCCCCAGAAGTTATAGATGGACTGATTGGTCAAGTTCTTTATCTCCAAAAAGACTGTCCATAAAGACTGGGAGAGGTAGCTGTTTCCCAAAATGCCCAAATTTCAAAAGAGACAACAAGGCATACAAAGAAAAAGGGATTCACAGCTCAATCAAAGCAATGAATTTCCAGAAACCAACTGATCAAAATAATCATCATAAAGGTCCTCAATGAACTATAAGAGAATACACATAAACAACTAAATGAAATCAGAGAAGGGTACATGAACCAAATTAGAATATCAACAAAGAGATAGAAACCATTAAAAAAATAAATAAAGAGCCATACAGAAACTCTGGAGCTGAAAAAAAAATAGTAACTGAATTTAAAAATACACTAAATGGGATCCACAACCTACTGGATCAAGCAGAAGAACTGATGAACTTGAAGACATATCATTTGAAATTATCAAGTCTGAGGAGCAAAAAGAAAAATGAATGAAAAAGAAGAAGAGAAAATAGAGCCTAGGGGCTTATGGAATACCACTGAAACATTAGAAACCTTCAATAAAAAAAGCATTGTGGTACTGGCATAAAGATAGTATTCCACATAGATCAATGGAACAGAATAGAGAGCCCAGAAACAAGCCCTCATAAATAGGAAAATGTGATCTTTGACAAGGGTGATAGGAATGGTGTGGAAGGTAGATTTGTTTGGCCATTCTTACCATGGTACTTCAAATAATCATTTGGTCTCCTTATAGATCTTCCTACTCCCAGCCTCTACCTACTCTGGGCTTGGAACACCTTTAAAAGTATACCATATCTTTGGTAGCAGTCTTTGTTTATATACACTTTGGCTTATGGTTTCCTTTTTAAATCCTAAACTGTCTCTTACCTTGCTGGAGTATACATAGTTTCATATCCATTTAGGAGTTTCCTTTTGTTTTCTAGTTAGGTTATGGATTTTCATATTATTCTTATATCTTCACATGAAGGAATTTAGGGACAGAAGGAGAGGCTGCAATTTGTATTCAGTCCAACATCTTGAGCCACAACTCTATAAAATTTTAACCAGTACTAAAGATCTCATGAAAAGCTTTATCACCATTAAATGATTTTCATTCAAAAGCAGAGGGGTTTTTTGCATATGAAATTGTTAAAAAGGTTAATATAT
>PVHX01029198.1:0-17216 GCA_004024805.1 Geosciurus inauris | reverse complement strand
TTACAGACTAACTTAGTACACTCTATTGGTCAATCCTTCTACTTTTCTTTCTAAAATTCTATTTTTCTTCACTTTGATAAATCATTCCTAAAATCTTCTTTATTTCCATTGCTTCAGCTACCACTTATATTTTAAAATGCTAACCAATCTCTAGACTAAGTTAAATGACATATTTTATAAACAAAAAAAATTTGTATTAGCATCTTTTCAGATTATCTCAAGCCAAAAGCTTTATATAAAAATGAAATATTCTTTCTCTAAAACTTTACTTTTAGATATTTTTTACTAATTTTTGTATAGATATCCACTGTCTCCCTTTTTAAATCAATTCTTGTCCTTCAAGAATTATTTCCTTTACTTCATTTCTAGTAACTTATGTATAAGAGGACTAGCAGATGCAAATCCCCAGCAGTTCTCAAATGTGCCTTAGATAAATGTGCTCATTTTCTTGCACTACAGACTTTTCTATACTTGCCACAGGCATTTTAGATTCCATGTATGCCTGCTTACCTGTTCCTTCTTCTCCCATACTCATTTCTCATTTTCTGAATTTATCATCTTTCAGTCTCCTAAATCTGAGTTATTCCTTTAAATATTCCCTTTTTTTAAAGTTTTGACATAAACAGTTAACAAGTCTACCTTATTTTACTTTGTTATGTAGTGGGTCTTTGTCATGTCTTTGTTCTACCTGAATTGTTAATTTTAAGTACCAGAGCTCCCTAATTTACACACCACCACTCCTTAATGATTACTGTAACTTCCTAACTTGTCTCATTTTCTCCCATTATCTCCTACTAAGTCCATTCATCTTGTACCAGCACAGCTCTATTTTTCATATAATCCAATCACATTTAAATTGGAATCTCACTTCCTATATAATAAAATACATTACTTTTTGTAAGTTAGAATTGTTTGTGCTTCTATGTCTAGTACCTTATTCTGCTACTCCACGTGTAACCAGTATGTAAGAGCATTATTTTCTTGCTCCACGAATACATTACACTATCACATTTCCTTGATATTTCTTGTCGTCCTACCTATCTGGTCCAGTACCTACCTTACCCTACTACTTTCTTTTTCTGTTTAGCCAAAGGGATCCTCAATATACAAGTATTCCATACTTAAGTTCCTGCTGTGTATTGAAGCAAAAATAATCATAAAAACCAAATATTATTAAGGTAGAAACCAACTAAATAAGTTCATTATAAAGTCTTTTGTTCAAATCTACTTCTATTTCTTACCTGTATGTGAATCAGTATCTTGCTGATTGTAAGATGTCAAATAAATGTACATTGTAAATCAGTTGCTAAGTAAAACTTACAAATACAGCATAAAGTAGAATTCCATCATGTTTATGCTAAAAAATTACAGCAAAAGAAAGAAAAACCCAAAGATAAAAACAGGTAGTTCCTTGAAAAAAAAGGATAAAAAGTTCCTTTGACTATTGAAGCATTGCCTGATACAAGTTGAATTTTGAAAATAATAGTTTTTTATAGTTTTATGCAAAAGTCAAACATGAAATGGAGGTCTTAATAACATGGTTTTGCATACTGTTGTAAAAAAAAAGAAATCATCACTGGACTTATTCTAATAATCAACACATGTGCAGTGTAACCTGTACTTCGTTAAATTTAGGACGAAATCCAATACTATGGTTTACAATATATTTTAGTTTTAATGTTCGTAACAAGTGGTAAAAATACATATTTTCACCATTGCTAGTGAACTATGGTTTCTTATTCTAGTTCATTTACTTCGGAGAAATCAGTAGGTCTGATATAGGATCATGATGTATAATATAGTACAACTATACTTTTTGGATAGAGTTGTATTTTTATGTTGTGTCTTTGCCTCCCTCCCTGCCATAGCCTTATTTACATAAGCTGCTTAAGTCAATATTACCTTTTTAGGCCTTTAAAAATAACATCTCAAATATAAGAACTGGGACTTGATTAGTATTTAAATAATATCTAATATATGGATTTTAAGAAAATCTGTCTTCACAGAGTGATCAATTACAACACTTGATTTTTTCTTTCTTCCTTTTTTTTGATAAAAGAGGGAATATCAATATGAAAGTACTATGCTAACTCAGCCCTCAGGGAAAATAGCCACAAAAATATAATAAATAACAAAAGGAAAGATATGAAAGAATGCTAGTTTATAGTAAAAGGAAAAGTACAAAAGAAGTTTCAGTTATTAATAAAATCAAATTTTGATAATGGAGGAAAAATATATATTACTTATAGATGTCATAGGTTTTGCTGATTCACACCCAGTCACCAGAGCATGTGTATTTACTATATATGTCAACAATTAATCATATTTGCTATATATGTCAATAATTTAGTTATAATTTTTGTTATAGCCATTTATTTATTTATTTATTTATTTATTTATTTATTTATTTATTGGTGGTGCTGGGGATCAAATCCAGCACCTTGTGCATGTGAGGCAAGAACTCTATGAACTGAGCTATATCCCTAGCCCTATAGTCATTTAATATTTATTATAATAAATGTAAAAGTCTTATTGACCTCTGATCTAAAAAATTAGTACAACTATATTAATACATTGTATGTACAATAAAAATAATTATGCTAAAATTGCTGCAAATTATATATAGATGCTTAGGGTGTGTTATGGTTTGGATATGAGGTATTCCTCAAAAGCTCACATGTGACACAATGCAAGAAGGTTCAGAGGAGAAATGATTGGGTTGTGAGAGCCTTAACCCAATCAGTAAATTAATTCCCAGATAAGGATTCACTGAGTGGTAAGTGAAGTGGTAGGGTATGACTAGAAGAGGTGGAAATTGAGGACATGCCTTTGGGGTATATATTTGTATCTGACAAGTGGAGACCTCTCTCTCTCTGCTTTCAGATCATCATGTGAGCTGCTTCTCTCTGCCTCACTCCTCCACCATGATGCTCTGCCTCACTTTGAGCCCCAAAGAATGGAGCTGGCCTTCTATGTGCTGAGAACTTTGAAACTATGAGCCCTAAAATAAACTCTTCCTTATCTACAATTGTTCTAGTTGGGTGTTTTAGTCACAGCAGCAGGAAAGCTGACTAAAACAGGGTAATAAATCTAACTTCTGGAATATTTTCATTATATGTGTAATTAGAACAAAGATTCCTGAATTACATTACAAGCACCATACTCAGATAACATGTGGGAGGAAACTACACAGTCAATTGAAGTATTAAACTGTACACATTTGTAGTATGTATATAATATTTGTTTTAGAGATGTGTTTCAAAGAAAATACCCCATATTTATAGGTGCTGCTCTTAATATGTGCACCTATTCAGAATGAGTCTCCTTAATTCAAAAAAATACTGGAGAAATTTATAAAGCATGTAGTTTATGAAGTCCAGTGTGTTTTTTATGGTAATTAGAAAAAAATTCCTCCACAGATATATACTAGCTCATTATGTTGAGTAATTTGACCATATTATTCAGGGAATAGAAAGAAGGGAGAGAGAAAGGGGCAAAGGAAATATGGAAGGGAAAAAAGAGGGAGAAATAGTGCAAAAGCTATAAATAATAGGAAGAGGACAGGAGCACTGGAGAAGTGAAGTATAATAATGTTGACCATAAAAATACATACATACATGTAACTGGCTCACACAATTATGGAAACTGACATATCTCAGGACCTGCAGGGTAAATGGGCAAACTGGAGGACAACTCACCCTAAGAAATATGCTTTTATTCAGTTTACCAGTTTAAGTACTAATGTCTTCCAAAAACACCCTAACAGACATATCAAGAAAGGATGAACAATTGTCTTATGCACCCCATAGTCCAGTCAAGTTGACACATAAATTTAATAACCAATTAAAGGCTATACAGTGAATCATGGATCTGATTAGAAATTAAAATCTAAAATAACAACAACAATAAAAACTATCACAGGAAGGAGGACTGATGAAAGAAGGGAAGAAGAAAAACATAGGAAAGTATAAACCAAAACAACTCACAGACCAGAGCAGGCAGCATATGGAGTGGATGCATGAATTATATTCCTACCTGCTGATGAGTAAGTAGATTGAGATCTGCTTCTGGCACATAGAACATGAGAACTTAACATTTTGAATTCAGTTACCACTTCCCTTGTCAGAAGAATGTCTAGGTAACAAATGGCAAGTCCATGAGGGGCAGCTCTATGGAAAGCTTTCAAGTTTCCTTCAGACAAAATAATTTTCTTGTCACTTATTTGAAGTTCACAGAGTTCAGATGCATCATATTATCCATGAATTTTTTTTTTCTGCATGTAACAAGTGAGGAAAGGGAATGTGAGACCACAAGACTTGATAGCCCCCTCTTCCTCTCGCTTTTTCTATCCATTTCCTTGCCTCTACATTTTACTTTGAATAAGACTTCTTTTTCTTTTAATTTGCCATCAACCTTTTGCAGCATAGTGAAGCATATGGAGTACTCTTCAAAATAATGTTTGTAAATGACTACGTATTTTTGACAACACTTGAATTGCAAAGAAAACAATTCTACTAACAGTAGTTATTAAAATTACTATGTGGAAAATTCTGTGATTCTATGTTTCCTTATTTAATAACATGACATAGCCTCAGGTTAAAAACCATAAGTAGTGCTGAGCATAAGAACAAATGACTTTTAGGAAAATAGGAAACAAGTGTAATGTAGTAAGTAATTATATATGACGCCTATTTGTAAAAATGTTGTAATGTAATTTGTAAATATGTTTCTGATGTAGTTTGCGACTCAGATACATAATTGAAAGAAGTGGAAATTTCAATTACAGGTGGTAAAATAATAATATAATTTTTTCATCTAAATTAATGAAATCTCTACATTCTATCAAAGAATTCTTTGGATGTGGCTGGACCATGCTGGTTGTCAAAAGAGTAATTAGTCCCCTATATAAGAGGAGCCATAAACCTATGCTCTGTTCTCCCTAAGGTTTGGAAATAGCCTTTGGGTAAATCCACTGCTCTAGAGTAAAGTTATGTAACTTAGGGATTCAAAATTGAAAGGATATACAGATATTGCACATTTTATTTTCCTTTTTATTTTTAATATTTGAGTTTTATAGTCTAGATTTTACTTACATATAAATGAACCAATGACAAATACATTTTCTTCATGTTTTCATAAACATAATCTAAATAAAACATTTATGTTGATACAGTCAAGCAAAATAGAAATGAGATTTTAAGTATTCTTATTCCTCCTTAAACAGAATGATTGGAAAAAACATGATCTTCAATAATGTAGGAAAATAAATCACAAGAAGTTGGATCTACCTTGTTCTGCAAATAGCTTTAGTCATTATACACAAATCAAAATAGATAAAAATTCCATATGTCTGGTAACCTTTTCATAATGCAATATTTCTTTTTCTATGCTTACCATACAAATAAGAAATTCCCTTTCATAGTACATAAAATAGTTATGAGGTTACAGGATCTGGCAATTTCAGATGAATGAGAAGGTATAAAAATGACTACATATATTTATTTCTGTCAGTGTAAACAAATTCAGTCCAACCCAGACAGTGAACCCTCCTTGAGCAGTTGAAATCTTCAAATTTTAGAGACATAAATATGTTCAATATGTTTTATTGGATCATTCGTGGTCATTGTTTAACTTCCTCATTGAAAGAATGAACTACAATAGTGAACCAGGCCCTAGATTTAGGGTCAAAAGAATACCTAGGTTGAAACATCTTTCCCATTAATACCTGGGGTTCTATTTAATATAAGCCAGTCAGCCTCTCTCTTCTTTAGTTGAATATACAACATAAGTTGGAGGGAGTCATTCTCTCTGTAACTGATTTAGATTTGTAGGAGAACTTTAATTATAATTACAAACTATACTTTAAATTAGCTGATTGTAGAAGGAAATCGAATGCAAATTTCAGAAAAATGTATTTTTTTTTTTTTTGTCTTCCTTAACTTTAGCTTGGAAGGTACACCTATATGAATGATACAGAAAAGTAGGGTAAAGTCATATGATCACTGGTCTTTACCTGCTGTCCATCAAAACTTTCTGTCTGGTCTTTTATGCTGGAATTGGTTTAAATGTTTGCATTTCACAAGTCTCAAAATTTTAGTTATTCCATCATACCCTGCTTGTTCTGACAATAACACTTCATTTCCAGATTTCCAGTGCATACTCTCTTCATCAATGGTAAAGATCATCTTACTCCTTTACACTGTTATGCTGAACAGTGTCTGCTTCCTTCCCATCAGCTTATACAATGTATATAACCATGTTGTGTCTACTCTAACATGAACAATGCTTCTTCTCAGTGAAACTAACCTGTTTTCTTATATATTGCTCAGGAAATTAGTCCATCATAACCTCATTAAGTATGTATCCCAAACTTCTGGCTTTTTTATTTACTCCACCTCCAGACCCCTTAAAACTGAGCCTTTTTTATCAATACCTTAGGGAGATAGAAAAAACAACCTTCTGAGATTCAAGGAATATACATATATGTATATATATATATATAATACACACACATATTCTAGACTCTTAACCACTTAAATTTGAAATATTAAAGGCCAAGAATTTACTTTTCATTTTTAAATTACTTCTACAAGCCATGGAGACCAACATGGGGACCAACATGGAGGATATTTAGCATTGAGGACAGGAAATGACGCTGAGTAAAAGTAATTAATGAGAATGAAAACTCATTAGTTAGTGAACTGAAATTTTATGTGTGCCTGATTTGTAACCTCTAAAGCTATGTACACAAAGCAATGCTACATAGAAAGTTAGCACCACTGAAAGATATACTCACAATATTATACAAGAGAAATGACTTAATAATCATTAGCACCATTTACATTGAGAATGCTTTTCAACAGTCTTAGAATTTTAAAATTAGATAATACAGCAATAAAAAGCTATTTCAAAGAACAGAGATGAGGTTTATGAATAACTATATTCAAAATTATTGACCAGTATTTTGCAACAATGTCATTTTCCTCAATATATGTCCTGTCAATTAAATGATGTAAAGGTGTGATTGACTCTGGTAAAGGTAAATAGACAAAATATATAAACATATTAAATAAAAATTGAAAATAAATTCTTATATGAAAGAGTAAGACAAAAACACAGTAATTATATGCTATACAATCTCATTTTAATTGCAATTTAAAACATCTCCTTTACAATATTGTGGCCTCATATTCTAGTATTGGGAAGATCACAGTTACAATTTAATTAAACTTTGGAAGTAGATGTAGATTGAGAAAGATTCTATATTATTATTGACCATTAAAATCTCCAATATACAGTTTTTCTAAAAATACTTTAGTATTTTAGTAGAAATTGGAATATGATCTAGAGTTGATATCTTCTCCTTTAACATCCATTCCAGCAACTTATTTGTTTTTAAGAAAGAAAAAATTAGAAATTTTGAACTATGGTTCTATTTTTTTATATATAAAGCAGGATAGTAGATATCATAACTTTTACAAAGATTGAGCTCCACCTTTACTATATCCATGATGTCCTGGCACAAAGCCCCATTCTCCAGGGCTCCAGGAGAGCCATTATTACTCTTTCAGACTAATTGCATAGGAACACCACCAAAAATAGTCCCTAATCCAGTCAAGTTGACACCTCTAATTAACCATCACACTCCTCTTTTTTTAAGAAAAATTAGCACCTTTTGTTGAAATTCAAACTCAACTTAGACAATACCTAGAAAATCTGAGCCCTATATCCTTTTATGACTTAATTTTATACCACTCATCCCATTGTGAACAGGCATCTGTGTATGTGTGTGTATGCACATTTATGTGTTTGTTGTTTGCAATGAGGCCCAATATTTTCTTATATTAAGATCAAATTAACTTTATGATTGCATTCCAACATATACTCCCTTGAATCTCTGAATATCTGGTCTTTCATATAATTTGTGTCTTAGTTTATATGTGTACATACATATTGACAATGTACATTATTAATTGCATTATATAGAGTTATCCAAATTTAAATTGCTAAAGTGTGGTAAAATCACAAGAAGGAAAAATGTACAGTAATAAAAACATGTGAAAACATAACTATAATGTGAATGGAACTCACAAATATAATACTGAATGAAGGAAGACAGATACAAAATAATTCATATTGTAAGATTCCATTTAAGTAAAGTTCAAAACAGGTCAAAATGCATTCAGGTGTAAGATTGTCTATCAGGGAGCAAATAGGACATAGTTATTAGAAAGAGGGTTGGGGGCCAGGAGTGGTGTAATCCACTCACTTTGGGAGTAATCCCAGCACTTTGGGAGGCTGCAACAGGAGAATTGCAAGTTCAAAGCCAGCCTCAGCAATGGTGAGGTGCTAAGCAACTCAGTGAGACCCTGTCTCTAAATAAAAGACCAAAAATGGGACTGAGGATATGACTCAGTTGTCAAGTACTCCTGAGTTCAATGCTCCGTACCAAAAAAAAAAAAAAGTAAAGAAAGAAAGAAAGAGGGTTGGGGGACTTGGTGTGAATTTGATAGGTGATGGTGATGTTATGGTTCTTGGCCTGAGTGGTACGTACAATGGTGTTTCCTTTGTGATAATTCACCAAGGTGTTAAATTATCATTAATATAATTTTTCTGTATGGAGTTTGTACATTAACATAAAAGGTTTATTAAAATGACTAGTGATCAGGTTATTAACAAAAAGAATGCAGGTGTCAGGTTGATTAAGAACATACACAGTTTTGTAATTGGTTGATAACTATAAAATCCATGTAAAGGATAATAGGAGAATATTTTTCAGTGAAAGCTGGGATGAGATTGTGAAAATTGCAGAATTTCTAAATGAGGGGTATAAATTTCATCCTGCACATAATAATGAAATATTAAAATTTTTATTCTATTTTGCCAGGTTGAAAACATTGTTACAAACTATAAATTATTCCATCCTGTTGGAGAAGATTATGTAATTCAGAGAAGATTGATAAAACTAATGATTGTTTTAAAAGTCAGTCAGTAGTTGGCCTGGTTGCTATGTGCACAGATGTCTCTGCTTCTTTTCTCCAATATAAGTAAATGTCTAACTTGGTTCCACAGTGCTAGGAAGGTTCTCTGTCATTATCTGTTGCTCTAAGTTGGAAGACCCCCAAGCCCAATTGTCACTGATTGGGTTTTTCCCTATTGCTGCTTTAGAAAAGTTCCATGGGTCTCCACCCTAGGGAATGAAATCTTGGATCCAATGTTCTGTTACAGACTTATGTCCCAACTGTATTCAAACCTCTCATTCTGTATGCAGGATGGCAAGTTATTTTATCTTGGACTAAATCACCCCAGATTCTTTAGATTTTCTTTTTGCTTCATTTGACATCTGTATTTTACCCAATAGATTAATCAGCATCCCACCTTGAATTTACCTTTCTTTCCTTTTCACACTTTTGTGAGTCATCTCATCCATTGCTCTAGTTTTAAACATAAATCTTAATGTTGGTTCATCTCCTTGGCTTCCATGCTACCATCACATTTGTAAAATTATAATCATAAGCCTAAATACTTCTAGGATTCCATGCCAATACACGAAACTTGAAGTAATATAAATCTTGAAAATAAATTTATTTACAGATAAACTTGTGATTACATTGCTCTAGTTGGAAAATTCAGTATAATTTCTCCTCCTCAAGGTCAGCCAATTAGCAACCTTAATTTTATCTACTATAGAATTTCCTAAGTGCCAAGTTATTTAACAGATTCACACTTATTGAGAAGTAGGACATGGATGTATTTTGAGGTCCATTTACTTTGCCTACCATAATAGTACTAATTTGGTTTATTCTGTTTTCAATAAGTGACCAGATATTAAATTTTTCTTTAAGTACCTATCTGTTTAATCTCTATTGAATATGTTTTTGGGTAGGTGACTTGTTTGCATTGTTCTAATTATGAACACAAATTCAAAATGAATTAAAATGTCATTTTTATAATTCATTGTTTATTGACCATATTATCTCCTAAAAATAAAGACAAAGAAAGACAGTTATTTTAACTATATAAAACAAGTACAGTAGTTCCATTTAACTACAAGGATATATTCCAAGACCTTCCAGTGGATTCCTAAAATCACAGATATTACCAAATCAGGTACACATGGTTGTTGTCCTGTATATACATACGCATCTTACAGTTTAATAGATACTATAAATACATCACAGTAAGAAATAAGCAATAAATGTCATTTAAAATTTATGATATATATTTCTGAAATTAACCACTTAATATTTTTGGATCATAGTTGTTGGTACAAAAGTGAAAATGTGGATGGGGAGAGACCACTCTAATGAAAAAATTTTGAATCTTTGGGTAAAGCAGAACCAAAAATCGAATTCTGACTCCAGAAATTATTCAAGTCATCTGTAACAGCATGCTCAACTTGTACAACCTTTGTCTAATAATTTATTAAAATTAAAAAGGAGTATTATTATTTTTAAACTATTTAAATCCTATTTGGGGAAGTTATTTTATGGATGACAGGAGTCAATAAGAATGATCAGTAATTGTTGATATTATTGGTTATCATTATTATAGAATTCCTGCCTGAAGAAATGTTTCTAATGGAAATATAGTAGTTAATAATGTTAGAATGTCTCCATGGAAACAACTGTTTGGATATAGTTACTGATTTGAAAACTTGTATCCTGTTAAAATTGGACTACAGGAAAAGGTGCTGAAAAGACTATTCTAGTTCTCTAATTCCCATTCTTTCCTGTCACCTGTGGGTTACATCCTTTAACATCTGCTCTGAAATAATTTACCATTTCAGTTCTGTTCAATTTCAGCATTTGTGACTCATTCTGCTTTTCTTAATCATTTCCAAGAAAGTAATCGTAATCTCCTGCAATTGCTTTGGAAAGAGGAAGTAGAACACATCGAATCCCTTTCATTGCGTTTTAAATTGTATGCTACATAATTCTCCAAATGCATCAAATCATGTTTATAAAAATAAATTTCAAATGGTGAGGAATTGAAGCATGTAGTTTTACATCTCCTCTCATAAAGATCCACTGTATCCATTAGTCTTTAAAGATTTGAAGGAGGCAAATTTCATCATTTCTGTTACTTGACCCATTCTATTTTGTTATCTTTTTCAATATGAACTGTGGAAAATTTGATGTGCCATCAAACTCGCTTTAATGTATGGGCATGGACATTATTTTATTAGGTTTTTCTTTTTCTATATTTATATCTGAATTTTATTTCACTTTATCTGTTCTGGTCTTAATGGTCAATGAGATATTTTGAGGGTATCTCTTCTCCCTCCATTTTTCTGTCACTTTTTAAGGTTTTTCTTTTTCAAGTAATGAATATATACACTTTAAAAGTTACATAATGCTATGAGATTATTAAAAATAGCAGAAGTGTTGTGTCCCCTTTTTCTCTGAACACCATTGCATTTCTGGAAAGGTATTTCTTATTCATATTTGTAAGAGAATAAATGAGTGGATCAGTCCTTCTTATTATTTCAACTATTTGCACACATTTTTGTATCTTTATTTACCATGTTATATATTGTCATTCCAATTCCTAACTCAAAGATAAAAATTTTAACTTTCTTATATTCTTATCATATACCTACCCAGTAGTTAATCAAACTTTTGCTTGAGAAGAAAAACACTTTTTAAGATACTATCTCTCAGCAATATCTTATTCACTCATTTTTGTTTCTCTCATTGTAAAACAAAAAGTTTTATAAATTTTCTGATTTAAAAAATTATCTTCTAAAGTTGTTCATTCATCAACAATCATTCAAACTACTGAATATAATTTTTTGTGTAGTCAGTCATCTTAAGAATTATCACTGGTTGTATTTTTTTTAATTTTTAGAGAATGGTTGTTGTTTTGATTTTTCTTTTATGATATGTTTAAAGAAATCTTTCCAGATACTTCAGGATTTCCTATTCAATTTACATGAGTTTTTTATAGGATTCTTGTACACAGCTCATCTCAACATTTCCCATACTGACTGTTTGTATTTATTTTATCATTATAATTTTACAGATATTTACAATGAAGCATAGTAGAACATAACGGAGGACGAAGTTTGCAATTCCTAATCTCTTTTCTAAAGATAACCACATGCAAACTTTACAAATATATTTAGGAAACCTTATATTTCACAGGTCTGGATTTCAAAGTATTGAAATTATCCATAATACTTAGACCTAATTAATAAAAGTACTATTTAAATTTATATATTGGTATATAGACAGAGATACATAGAATTACTTTCATAAGAAAAATTCAATCTAATCACATTTTAATATTATTACTTTTAGAATCATATACCACCATTAGCCTTTTGCTTTCTACTCAAAGCTTTGGTAATGCTTTTCATTAATTCCAATCACTTTATTAATGAAATCCCAGTGCTTACATAGCCAGCTCTCCCTTGATTTATTTCCTGCATTTACTGCATATAGACACTTTAGACCTCTGCCATCTTTGATTTCCCAAATTCATTCACACAACCATTCTCTGAGAAAGTAACTTTACCTCTTTTCTTTTCATACTACCAAAGTCTCCTAACACATTTTTACCCATGACCACATTTTCTCCTACTTTCCTAAGTCACAATAAGAGAAACACCAAAGCTGCCTCTTCCTGATCCATTCACTTCCTTACAAAATGTTTATATATTTTGCTTCTATTATCATTGAGGAACTATTTCATACCACCAGACATTTTGGCAGCATTAATATCCTCTGAGTTTTACTTTACTTTCATTGTTTTATTATAATTCCTATTGTTGTTGTTATTATTATTATTATTTTAATTAGAACTGGTAGCTTACTTAGGGTCTTTCACATACTATGCATGTATGTTTCCACTGAGCTACATACCAGGACACCTCTCAGTTTTAAATTATCCATGTCTTATGCTTTCCTGAACCAATTTTAACTTGTATAATTGCTACACATTAGCCACCTTAAATTTTAAAAGATTTTTTTATCCATATCACCCTGTAAATATTATATTTTTCTGTGCCTTTTTAGGAGAAAATGTTGAAAAAGCTGTTTCATACCTGCTGCCTCTACATTCTCTTATACTTTCCTCTCTTAAAATTACTTCATCAGCCTATTGCTCTATTGTTCCCTGATGCCCTTATATTAACATCATTTGTGCTAAATGAAGATAAACATGATATGGTCAACTTTTGTTTTTCATATTTGCAATCCATTCTATAGGATTTGAACCCTGTAGCTCACCTTCAATTTCTTAACTTACTTCCTAAACTTGGCATTATATATGTTTTCTCCCTGTCATCCTCATTGTTCATTTCACATCTACTGCTTATTTCCTTGAAGGCCACACATCTGAAAGTTTTAGAACATATTTCTCAGAACTAGCAGTTTCTATATATTGTGTCTATAAATATCATCTGGGGGCTGATGCCTCTCAGATATGAATCCTTTTCTCTGCACTGGAGTGAATTTCACCTTTATATTTCTTTTTTTAAAATATTTATTTTTTAGTTGTACGCAGACAGAATATCTTTATTTTATTTTTATGTGGTGCTGAGGATCGAACCCAGTGCTTCACGCATGCTAGGCGAGCACACTACCACTGCCCCATAACCCCAGCCCCCACCTTTATATTTCTAAATGGTTCCACAACACCTTCAGCTAATTTTTTTAATTGCTATCAAAATTTATATCAAAAACTGAATTGAGTTCTCATTACTAACCCACATCAATGCAGTGTTTTGAAAAATCTCTCCTATTAGTCAAGGGCCATCCCTTCTTTCCAGTTTCTTGAACCAGTAAGAAGTAATTGAGGGTTAGCTTTTAAAGGACACCTAGAATGTAATCACTTATTTACTATCTATGTCCTAATCTTAGAAAAAAATCATCATCACCTGTAAGTTAATTTGGTAAGTTCAAGAAAAGTTTGTTTAAATCTGGTATGTGTTATTTTTGTGTTTCTAAATTATACTTTACTGGTTCTCCTTTCAATAAAACTTATTTTTTTAAAACAACATACATGTACAAAAATTTTTCAGTAAAACTTTTAGGGACTAGAATGGAACTACCATATGACCCAAATATACCACTCCTAGATACTTATCCTAAAGGATTAAATTCACCATACTATAGTGATACATGTACCCATGTTTATAGCAGCCCAATTTACAACAGCCAGGCTATAGAAGCAGACTAGTTGTCCATCAGTGGATGAATGAAGAAAATGTTCTGTATATACACAATGGAGTTTTGTTTGCCATAAAGAAAAATGAAATTATATAATTTGCAGAGAATGAATGAAACCTGAGAATGTTATGTAAAAGCAAATAAGTGAAATTCAGAAAGTTAAGTGTTGTTTTTATATGTGGAAACAAAAGGAAAAAAGGTAGTGTGGGATCTCATGAAATTGGAAGGGAGATCAGTAGAAGAAAAGAAAGGTACCAGAGGGAGGGAGGAGAGCAAGGAAAGAGGAAATACTGGAGATTGGTATTGGCCAAATTATATTGTTATATTGTGTGCATGTATGAATGTGTAGCAATAAATCCCATCATTATGTACAGCTATAATAAACCAATAAAAACATAGAAAAAAATTAGGGACTAAATTTGAAGGGATAACTAAAATTACCAACATTGGTAGAAAACCTTCTCATATGAGAACATGATACTGCAACTATAAAACAAAGACAAAAGCAGGTAATTTGTTCGAAATATAGAAATGAGAAGCTGAGAAAATAGACAGGTAATTTATTTTCAGAAAGACAACACAATCAATTTCCTTCATGAAACAAAAACAATAACCTTGATCCAAAAAATTATTAGAGTAAGAATCAAAGCTCATAGAAATTTTAAAAAATAATCTTTTGGTAGGCAAATCTTGAAAACACTCCCCAAAGTAGGACAGAAATATACAAATATGAAAAAAGGGAGAAATTACACAAAATTAGGTAATTAGTTCAGATGGCCAACATTAATTAACCTAGTAAAAATTTTAGAATAATAAATGAGAAAAAACATAGAAAATATATTAATCAAAAAAATTAGAAAAAATAATCATCACCTGTAATTTAATTTGGTAAGTTCAAGAAAAGTTTGTTCAAATGTGGTATGTGTTATTTTTTGTGTTTCTATATTATACTTTACTGGTTCTCCTTTCAATAAAAATTATTTTTTGAAAGCAACATACATGTACAAAAATTTTTCAGTAAAATTATTTTTTCAGTATAGAAAGTAATTTATAACAACTTTGAACCACACTAAATGGTTTTGGAAGTTTAGTATAATGAAGCAAATATGCAATCACAGTGACATATCTATATATAATGTCAATGTAGATTCTAAAAAAGTGGTTTCCAATGCAAGAATAATTATCATACAATAGGTAGGACTGCAGTAGCATTAAAGTTCTCAGTAATTTATGAAAGGTAGAAAACAGTAATGATGCATCAAAATTTAGACAGGATTTTACAATAAACGTAATTCATCACATCAATGGACTTAAAGATAAGAATCATATGATTCTATCAATTGATGCATAGAAAGTATTTGACAAAATACAGCACCCTTTCATGTTCAAAACACTAGAAAAACTAGGGATAGTAGGAACATACCTCAACATTGTTAAAACAATATATGCTAAGCCCAAGGCCAACATCATTCTAAATGGAGAAAAATTAGAAGCATTCCCTCTAAAAACTGGAACAAGACAGGGATGTCCTCTCTCACCACTCTTATTCAATATAGTCCTTGAAACTCTAGCCAGAGCAATCAGACAGATGAAGGAATATAAGGGATATGAATAGGGAAAGAAGAACTCAAAATATCATTATTTGCAGATGACATAATTCTATACTTAGAGGACCCAAAAAGTTCCACCAGAAAACTTCTAGAACTGATAAATAAATTCAGTAAAATTGCAGGATATAAAATCAATATACATAAATCAAATGCATTTCTATACATCAGCAATGAATCCTCTGAAAGAGAAATTAGAAAAACTACTCCATTCTCAATAGCCTCCAAAAAAAATAAAATACTTGGGAATAAATCTAACAAGAGAGGTAAAAGACCTCTACAATGAAAATTATAAGACACTAAAGAAAGAAATTGAAGAAGATCTTAGAAGATGGAAAGACCTCCCGTGTTCCTGGATAGGCAGAATCAATATTATTAAAATGGCCATACTACACAAAGCACTATACAGATTCAATGCAATCCCAATTAAAATCCCAAAGGCCTTTCTTATAGAAATAGAAAAGGCAATCATGAAATTCATTTGGAAAAATAAGAGACCCAGAATAGCAAAAGCAATCCTGAGTAAGAAGAGTGAAGCAGGAGGCATCACAATTACTAGACCTTAAACTTTACTACAAAACTATAGTAACAAAAATAGCATAGTACTGGCACCAAAATAGAAATGTAGACCAATGGTACAGATAAATACAGCTATCTCATGCTAGACAAAAGTGTCAAAAACATACATTAGAGAAAAGATACCCTTTTCAACAACTGGTGCTTGGAAAACTGGAAATCCATATTCAGTAAAATGAAACTAAACCTCTGTCTCTCACCATGCACAAAACTCAACTCAAAGTGGATCAAAGACCTTGGAATTATACCCTGCATCTAATTGAGGAGAAAGTAGATCCAAATCTTCATCATGTTGGATTAGGCCCCAAATTCCTTAACAAGACTCCTATAGCACAAGAAATAAAAGCAAGAATCAATAAATGGGATGGACTTAAACTAAAAAGCTTCTTCTCAGCAAAAGAAACTATCAATGAAGTGAACAGAGAGCCTACATTCTGGGAGAAAATTTTTGCCACACACACATCAGAGAGAGCACTGATCTCCAGGATATATAAAGAACTCAAAAAGCTTAACACCAAAACAACAAACAACCCAATCAATAAATGGGCTAAGGAGCTGAATAGAAACCTCTCAGTAAAAGATATACAATCAATAAACAAATATATGAAGAAATGTTCAACATCTCTAGCCATTAGAGAAATGAAATTCAAAACTACTTGAAGATTTCATCTCACCCCAGTCAGAATGGCAGCTATCCAAAATACCAGCAACAATAAGTGCTGGCGAGGATGTGGTGAAAAAGGCACACTCAAACATTGCTGGTGGGACTGCAGACTGGTGCAACAAATCTGGAAATCAGTATGGAGATTCCTTAGAAAACTTGGAATGGAACCACCATTTGATCCAGCTATTCCATTCC
>PVHX01029197.1:0-17206 GCA_004024805.1 Geosciurus inauris | reverse complement strand
ATTGTTTGTTTGTTTTTTGGTACTTGGGATTACAGGCATGCACCACTGTGCTTGGCCTGAATCATGGTTAATAAACACAAAAACTTCTTCATTAATTCCTCAGGCTTCTTGCTATTGCCCGCCCCTTGATGTCTGTGCTTTCTACAGTGCACTTTCACGCTGTCTCACACACATCTCTATCATACTTTGGTCCTCCCAGCTAAACTGTAAGCCCCCTAGGGAGAAGGATCATGGCCTATCATGGCTGTCCTCCCAACCCCAGCATGCTCTGAGTTCTCACCCACCCCAGTCCTGCCCATATCCATTTTCATGGAACTCCACCATGGCCCCACCTGTAGGTCATGAAGGAATTCAACCATCAGAGCAATGCCCAGTAATTGCCAGCTGGGAAAGGGGCTTCAGGGATAGCCACCCTCAGACACACCTGATAGTGCCTCTTGGGAGCAGGAAGTGTCAGCTCAGTCTCCTGACTCCATCTTGGCTCAAAAGGCACTTTCTCAGAGAATATGAGGATGGACAGAGAATAAAATTCTCTTTCACGTGCTCCACTTGGAACAGCTGATTCCAATGAGGAAAACTGCGGGCTCTGCCTGCAGATGCAAGCCAGCTTTCTGGGCATGAGCTAGGGGAGATAGGGATGGAAAGGGAACCTCTCTGCAAGTGTTTTCCTAGCTGTATGTGGATGGAGCCGCCTCAGTCTCCCCGATTCCCATGTTTGCCTTTTGCATTCTCAGTTATATTCAGTGAGGCATAGCTATGACCCAGATTTCCCCAAAATGTTTACTGCTTCTTAGCCAGTGTGTGAGTTGAAGTGAGAACAGAGAGAGAACAACTGGAACGTCCTCAGGGCAGGACCTTCCTGTAATAGGGTGACTGTGCTCCTCTATTTGTGGCTGGGCAAGCAGATACATCTGGCATTTTTTAGGGTCCCTGTGTCCCTGCCAAGGTGCTGCCATCATCATGATCTCTGATGTCAAGGGGAAGGGCACCAGCATCACCACTTGAGCCAGGAGGCAACAGCAGGGTCAATTCAAATATCTAGGCCCGCCTCCTCATGCTTACCTATCCTGAGTGTGAAAATGGGGCAGGAGTCTCAAAAATTAGGAGAGATGATTATATTACAAAATATTTCTTTTTGAATGATTTTCTTAAATAAGAAACACTTCTTGTGCTTCCTGGTTGCATGTTTCCAAAATATTACTTTCTTGTCAAAATAAAAACCAGAAAGGTAGAAAAATTAATAGATTAAAACATTAAGTATTTAAAGAGTAAAACACCAGTAAGCTAAACACAGAAGTAAACATGTTCTAACACACAAAAAGGAAGGAAATTCTAAGTGCAGAGAAATAGAACTCAAAAAAGAAAAAAATCATGTGCTACTGAAAATATATAGGGTAAAAATTAAAAGCATATGGTTAATCTGTAATATCGAAAATTACAAAAACTGATAAAATCACAAAGAATGTAAACAGTGTAGAAAGAGGAACTACAATTAATAAATAAATGTATAAGAAAACATTTAAGTCCACTGAGGGTTTTAGTCAATATTTTTGCTGCTGCAACTTAAAAGCCCCACCAGAATAACTGTAGAGGAGAAAAAGTTTGAGGGCTCACGGTTTCAGAAGTCTCAGTCCACAGACTATAGACTCCATTTCTCCAGGTTCAAGGTGAGGCTGAATATCATGGAGAAGAATGTGGCAGAGGAAATTAGCTCAGATGATCGGAAAGCAGAGAGAGACTCCACTCACCAGATACAAAACACATATATACCCAAAAGCCATGACCCCAGGGACCCTCCTCCTCCAGCCACACCCTACCTGCCTTCAGTTACCACTCAGCTAATCCCATCAGGGGATTAATTCGCTGATTGAGTTAAGTTCTCATAACCCAATCATTTCTCCTCTATACCTTACATTGACTCACACAAGATTTTGGGGGACATCTTACCTCTAAACCATAACACAGAGAATCAGGTAAATATAAAGTAAAACAATAGAAGAAAACACATATATGATATTTAACTTTAGTTTTGGGAAGTTGTGAATCTTTTGATTATTTATTATCGAAAAAAAAATATTCCTGCCGGGCGCAGTTGCACACGCCTGTAATCTCAGCAGCTCAGGAAGCTGAGGCAGGAGGATCTTGAGTTTAAAGCCAGCCTCAGCAACTGAGTGAAGCCCTAAGCAACTTGGTGAGGCCCTGTCTCTAAATAAAATATAAAAAAGGGCTGGGGATGTGACTCAATGGCTAAGCACCCCGGGTTCAATCCATAGTACCGAAAAGGAATAAATATATATTTATTATTTATTATATATATATGTAAATATGTATATATATTATATACATATGTATATATATACATATTATATAAATATGTATATATATGTATATAGTGTCAGAATTTTATATATATATTTACATATATATATAAAATTCTGACACTTTATTTAAAGATGAGTAGGAAGAACTTTTTTCAAGAAAGGACTACTGCAGTGGGGTTTTATAGTGGAGGAGAAAGAATGAGCTCAACTCCAAATACAACAAGGACCAAGGGGAATACACAGCAGGAACAGTGGGGCCTATGGGTGGTGGGTGGGGAGGCCTGTGGGCAAATGATTACTAAGAGGAACTTCAGGGGTATCAGGAACTGTGGCTAAATCAACTTCACAGAATTCTTGCTAAAGACAGTCCAGGGTGATGAGATATCCAGAGTAGAAAGTTTTTATTAAACTGATCCAACAGGATTCTTACTAAAACTGGACTAGGCAGACCCAGGACTGAGCCCAAGGTCAGAGCTCAGTTGAGAATCGGGCTCAGAGGAGACTGACTCAAGTGTGGTTAAGGAGAGTCTTTGTACATGCATATAGGAACATACATATATACACACTCTCCTACATATCCATACACACGCCCATACACACATATGTATGTATTTATGTATATGCATGTATGTATATGTGTGATATATACATGTATATACATACATGCAAATGTGTGTGCATAACTAAAACAATATGCATTATATGCTATGCAATGTACTATATATTACACAAAATATACTTTATACACACACATATAACACAGATATGTACAATGTATCATAAAAGATTTACATCCTTCCAAGGCTAAAGAAAGACGTTAAAATAGAGAAAAGACCAAAAACAAAAGCCTTCTCCTCAACACTATAAGGTTGGTACTCCTGCATTCTACCAAGAGCTCTCTAAGAGGCTGTGCTCCTGGTGTGTCTCTTACAGAGCCTGAAGATGACTTCAGGGAAACCCTTTCCTATGGCCATCCTCTTCACTATGGTTCTCAAACATGAGCCTGCATCAGAATCACCTGGACGGCTGGTCAAACACCGAACCCTGTACCCCCTCTCCAGAGCCTCTGCTCTGCTGGCTCTGCAGTGGGCCCTAGAATTCGCATTACTCACAAGGCCCCAGGTATGAGAGCTGTTGGCTCCTAGCTCTGCTAGTGCCTCTCAGTGCCCCACCTGAGCAGCCTCATTGCTCCTCCCCACCCTGCAGAGCACTGTTATACAACAGATGAGTCCCGCCAGCTCAGCAAGGACACATGAGTGAGCTCTCGCACCGAGACCAGAGCCAGATTCCCCTAGAAGGGAATCTGCCTTGTGTTCTCTTGGCACATGTGACTTTTCAAGAAGTGCAGCAAATTCTCAGTCCTGTGGTGAAGGAACCAGTTGCCCTAGTTAACTGAATGCCTTGGTCATCCACCAGTCCCTCATTTTCTCCCCTCCTCCTGTCTCATTTCTTGGCAGCTGTCCTGGGAGAGGACTCTCTGGAGGGTTCAAGCTGTGTGCACATCCTGTCTATACCACTTCTCAATGTAAGACCCAGAGTGAGTTCCTTCACCAGCATGAACTTCAGGATCCTCTTCTGCCAATGAGCATAGAAACACAGGTGCAATAATTAAATTAAACACTGAACACAAAACCCCTGGCACAGGGTTTGCGTCCTAATGAACAGCAGTAAGGCTACTCACTATCATGGATATCACAGTCCAGTCTCGCCTGCAACCTTCATATATGCTAGTCAGTAACCCAACTAGCCTGTAGTTTTCTTTGAACTATATGTCTTTGCTTCTTTTGTGATGCTAAATGCTTTTATTTTCTAATGTTTTTTATTTGGACAATATCAGTTTATTTTTTTAAATTCATACATTGTGAAGTATAAGAAGTAGAATTTTTCCCCATCCCTCCTCCATGGCAGTCCTCAGTGGAATCTACTACTAACATTTGACCTGCATCCTTTGCAACCCTAACCCACAAATATACAAATATATGTGTGTATATGTGCATATATGTGTATACATGTATGTATTTATATATATTATGTACATGAGTATATGTGTATTATGTATATAGTTGTTTTTTATGAGAATGAGGTGATGCCACACAATTTTATGCATTTTGTTTTCCCTCTTTATACCAAAATTTGTGTTTGAGAAACTCAGTTTTTATACCAACAAATAAAGAGTCTGGAAGTTTTCATTCCTGCTCTTACAACATGAAGAAAGCTAAATAAACTGAAAACCAATGACTTTTCTTGTACTTTTCTCTCATTCTCAGAGACTTGAGAGACACATGGATCCAGAGTCACCTCTAAAATCAACTTATTTGAGCAGAAACTGCTGCAGCCATTAGCTGGTGGAGGCACCTCAACAGTAACTCCAGGGAGTCACTAAAGGCTGACTGTGGACAAGGGTGAGAGTGAGATACTTACTCCTGGAAGAGAGGACACATTCATGGGCTCTTCCAGGAACCTCAACCTAAGAACTTCACCTTGAGTTGAGGAAGATCCCCTTGTGTATTTGACAGAGGACGAGGGAAATTAACCACTTTTAAACAGTCCAGCACACTCTCCATAATAAAGTCTTACTCCTTGGGAGAAAAGTCCAGAACTTTACTCAACTCCAGTTCCCTCTAGCCTTCCTTTCTCATCCAAGGGGGGAGAAAAAGCTAAGAAATACTTGTAAATTATAGAGCACTTCCCCTTCCTCACTCCTTGACATGACAGCATCAGGGTTCCAGTGTAATAATGGGATCATATAGAAAGAGCTGCAGAGCACAGATTCTGTTTAAGAAGGAATCCCTAGGGAAATTCAAAGACAATGGTGGGGAGAAAAACAAAGAAACTGGAAGAATCTGAAGTCTCTTGTGCCTACAGCTTCATAAAATATTAAACACAGATCAACTTTGAAAAAAGAGTAACACCACTAAAAACCTATTGGCCTCAGTTCCAATTACCCAATGCCTCATATCTGGTTTTCAACAGAAAACAGAAAGCCATGTTAAAAGACAAAAGAAAAACAGTCTGTGAAGACAAAACAAGAATCAGAACCAGAGTGAGATATGGCAGATATTTTGGAGTTATCGAAAGGGAATTCAAAATAACTATGATTAATGTATTAAGGGCTCTAATGGAGTAAAAGGACAATATAAAAAATGGATAATGTAATCAGAGAGATGGATGTTCTAAGAAAGAATCAAAAGGAAGTGCTATACATTTGTACTCTATCTTACGAAAGCATTAATTTGTGGGGGATTGGAAATAATCAAGATTCATCCTTCTCCACAAATCATTTGAGAAACACTGGGATAAATAAGAGTTTTTTTTTTTGCTGATTTGGGCAGACAGGTAGAAAATCTGACAGGTTTTTTATATGAAAGATGCAAATCCCAGTCCTATGCTGGCCCAGATATATTCCTGAAAGGCCCAACGTGTTCTGATATAATGTGCAGTAAGAATTTAAAGACTCCGGGGGATGTAGGTATTATACTAGATCTATCAGGCATAATCCACCTATACCATCTGTCCCCTGAAAGGTTCCAGAAAAGTCTTCTAAAGTAGGTCATGAGGAATAAAGTATACTGCAAGCAATAGAATTTTATAAAAAGGGCTTCCTTAGCTGGTCTCTCTATACCTAATGTGTTGGTAAAGGCGTTGCAATAGAAATGGGGTCCTTGATCCTTGGGAGGTAGGATTGGGCTGACACTAAGTAAAAACAGTGTACCTCCAGCAGCAAAATGGTTTTTCATAAATGGCAACAGTGTCCCTGATCATTAAGTCTCTGGAAATGCCTCATCACACACACAGATCTTCAAATTTTCAAATCAATCAAGGGCTCTCCAGAAAGAACTTGCAGGCAATTGTAGCATACACTTGTTTCTCCAGCTTCCCCTTGCTGCTTTCACTCTAGCAGCTGGAGGAGATGCTGACTATACCAGCCTCCTTTGCAGGAGTCACGTGACACAGTTCTGACCAAGAAGGAATCTACTGGGTGCTTCTAGGAACTATGCTTTTCATAATAAAAGGAACAGAGCCAGGCACAGTGGTGTGGCACATGCCTGGTGACTCAGAAGGTTAGGCAGAATGATGGCAAGCTCAAAGCCAACCTCAACAATTTAGTTAGGCAATTTAGAGAGACCCTGTGCCAAAATAAGAAATACAAGGGACTGGGGATGTAGGTCTGTGATAAAGCTCCCCTGGGTTCAATCCTCATTACCAAAACCAAAAAAAACGGAAATGCTAGAAATCAAAAACAGTAACAAAGGCTTGGCGTGATGGTGTATGCCCATAATTCCAGCAACTGGGAAGGCTGAGGCAGTAGGACTGAAAGTCTAAAGCCAGCCTCAGCAACTTAGCGAGGCCTTAAGCAACTTAGTGAGACCCTATCTATAAATAAAATATAAAAAGGACTGGGGATGTGGCTCAGTGGTTAAGTGCCTCTGGGTTCAATGCCCAGTACAAAAATAAATAAATAAATAACAGAAAAGAAGAATTCCTTTGTAGGGTTTGATGATTAATTTTGGTTGTCAACTAGACTGAAAGATGCCTAGAAAATTGGTGAAACATACTTCTGGGTGTGTCTTTGAAGGTGTTTCCAAAGCATGTGGGTCTGTGTAGTAAGTGAGGAAGATACAGCCAGAACAGGGATGGCATCGTCCAATAGGCTGAGGCCCAAATGCAATGA
The DNA here is from genome assembly GCA_004024805.1 of Geosciurus inauris. Lineage (NCBI taxonomy): Eukaryota > Metazoa > Chordata > Mammalia > Rodentia > Sciuridae > Geosciurus > Geosciurus inauris. The sequence continues at coordinate 10,213 of PVHX01029197.1, read as the reverse complement.
AGGAGTAGAAGAGAGAAGCTCAAGCACGTACAGACCTGACCCTTCTGGAGCAGGTGCATTTTTTGCTGCTACTGTTGGCCATGGACATGTGGCTCTATATTCTTTAGCCTTTAAACACAGACTAGCACCAGTGGCTCTCCAAGGGGCTTTCTGGCCTTCAGTCTCAGGCTGGGGATACATTGCTGTTCTCTCTCTTGCTCTAAGGTTCCAGCCTCTTAGACTGAGCAGCTACCAGTTTCTTTGGCTCTGCACCCTTGATGGCCATCATGGGACCATCTGATCAATCTCATGAATCACCTCAAATTCATATTTATATATTTATTCCATTATATATTGTATATAATAATATAATGGAGAATAGAATAATATGGATATTGCATATTATATTAATATTATTAATATGATGTATTAATGTTATAAAATATTAATATATTATTATGTATCATATATTGATACCATGTATTTATATTATATATATTAATATGTTATACATTATATATTATGTTCATGGTATATATTATATAATTAATAAGATATATAAAGCCATATAATATATAACACATAATATATTATACATAATTATAATATAATATATATGTAGACCCAATAGAACATATAATATATAAATAAATATGAATCTGAAAATATATCTATTGGTTCTGTTTCTCTGGAAAACCCCAATACACAAGATTCCTTGTGTGTGTATGCATGTGTTACTGGGGATCAAATCCAGGGTACTCTACCTCTGAGCTACATCCCCAGCCCTTTCTATTTTACTTTGGAGATGGTCCTGCCAAGTTGCTGAGGATGGCCTTGAACTTGTGATCCTCCTTCCTCTTCCTCTGAAGTCACTAGGACTACAGGTATGTACCAACACAGGGTTTACCAGTAGACTGAGTATAACTGAGGAAAGAATCCCCAAGCTTGAAGATATGTCCATTGGAACTTCCCATACTGAAATCCAAAGGGAAAAAAAATAATTTTTTGCAATTTTTTTAATATTTATTTTTTAGTCGTAGGTGGACAGAATATCTTTATTTTATTTGTACGTGGTGCTGAGGATCAAACCCAGTGCCTCACGTGTGCTAGGCAAGCACTCTACCACTGAGCCATAATCCCAGGCCAGGAAAAAAATAATTTTAAAAACACAAAAGAATACCCAAGAACTATAGGACAATGTCAAATGATATAACAAATGCATAATTTCAATACCCAAATGAAGAACAAGAGAACAGATCAGTAGCAATATTTGATGTAATTTTCCCAAAATTAAAGACAGATTCAAGAAGCTCAGAGAATGACAAGCAGGCCACACATGATAAAATCTACACTAGAAACATCATATTCAAGCTTCAGAGAACCACAGAAGAAATATTGGAATAAATCACTGGGTTGGGGGTCAGGGGACACCTTTGCTATAAAGGAATAAATAGAATTACCACACAAAGCTAGGGATGTAGCTCAGTGGTAGAGCATTTACCCTGGGTTCCATCCCTAGCATTACAAAAGAGAAAGAGAACCTGCTCCTTGAGCACTACCAGGGACTTCTCATCAGAAAGCATGCAAACAAGAAGAGTGGAGTCAAGTCTGGCGTGGTGGCGCACACCTGTAATTCCTGCACTTTGGGAGGCTGAGACAGGAGAATCACGAATTCAAAGCAAGCCTCAGCAACAGCGAGGTGCTAAGCAACTCAGTGAGACCCTGTCTCTACATAAACACAAAATAGGGCTGGGGATGTGGCTCAGTGGTCAAGTACCCCTGAGTTCAATCCCTGCTACCAAAAAAAAAGAAAGAGCAGAGTGAAATATTCAAAGTACTCAAAGAAAAACACAGCCAACCTAGATTTCTGCATCTGGCAAAGTTATCCTTCAAAACTAAGTGGAAATAAAGACTTTCTAAGACACTATTACAACAGCTTTTCTTCCTGGTGGACATAATATTCAGGGGTGGAATGACTGCTTTTCTTTCTTTTCCTTCCTTCCTTCCTTCCTTCCTTCTCCCTTCCTTCCCTCCCTCCCTCCCTCCCTCCCTCCCTCCTTTCTTTCTTTCTTTCTTTCTTTCTTTCTTTCTTTCTTTCTTTCTTTCTTTCTTTCTTTCTTTCTTTCTTTCTTCCTTTCTTTCTTTCTTTTTCTTTCTTTCTCCATCATCAGGAGATCTGCTCTGCAAAGAACATTAGAAGTTCTTCAAAGAGAGAGAAGATGATACTATTCAGAAATCTGGATTTACATGAAGAAAGGACAAGCATTGGGAAAAGGAAAAATCAAGGCAAAATAAAATCTTTTTTATTTATTTTTGTGTTCTTTTTTTTGGAGGGGGGGTGGTAACCAGGTATTGAACTCAGAGCCACTCGACCACTAAGCCACATCCCAAGCACTATTTTGTATTTTATTTAGAGACAGGGTATCACTGAGTTGCTAGGCACCTCACTTTTGATGAGACTGGCTTTGAACTTGCAATCCTCCTGCCTCAGCCTCCCAAGCCACTGGGATACAGACCTGCACCACCACGCCCAGCTGTTTTTTCTTATTCTTAATTGATCTGATAATTCTTTGCTCAAGGTAATAATAGTAACAATGGTAGTAACAATAATAGTTACAAAACAATAATAGTAACAACAATAACAAAAGAGTTTAGCAACAGGACCAAGTATCCCGGATAGTATCCAAACAGTCATTTTGACTTGTGGGTAAGTGAAAGGATGCTATGAGGAACCTGGGGAGGAGTTGGGAATCCTTTATTATAAAGTACCTGTACTACATACGAGGCAGCATGGTGTTATTTGAAAGTACATTTAAATTAGTTGTAAATTCATATTGCAAATCTATGGCAACAATTAAATAAATTGTTAAAAAGTTTAATTCATAAGCTATGAGAGAGAAATGGAATCACATAAAATTCCTATTAAAACTGTACTTAAACATACTTATTGCCCAGTGTACTACTCTTTCACTGAAACATTTAAAGCTTTGGGTTTTTTAGAGACACAAGATAATTAAGGTGTTGTTATGAATTTTAAATGTCCTGAGAATGACGATTCTTCACCAAGACCCCTCCCCAGCAAAATGGCGCCATCTAGCGAGAGCCCCATGAATATCAATGAATTTGTAGAAGTCAGGCTGTTGGTGAGGCAAGGTGTGGTGTCTTCAGCTAGGATGAGTGGCTACTGCTCCCTGTGGGAATGAGTCTCAGGGGTGGAAAGATTGCATGTTTCTTTTTGTTTCATTTTTTTAATTGACACATAAAAGTTGTGCACATTTATTTGGTACTAAGTAATGCTCCAATACACACGTATGTTGTGTGGTATTCAAATCAAGGTAAGCATATCCATCTCCTCAATCATTCATCATATGGGTATGGTAAAAATATCCAAAATCCCCTATTTGAGCTTTTCTAAAATATGCAGTACACTATCATCATCCATGGTCACCCCACTGTGCGACAGAACATCAGAACCTACTTCTCCTACATAAGTGCACACTAGCACCCATGGTCTAGCCTCTTTCCATCTCTTCCCCATCCCCAATTTCCCTGCCTCCAGAAACCACTGTTCTCCTCTTGACCTCCACGAGACCAGCTGTTTTAGACTGTAGATAGAAGTGATGTCCTTGCATGATTCTCTTTTTATGGAATTATCTTCCCCCTGGATTATCTTCCCAGTGAGAGCAGGAGTGAGAGCAGTTAGATGTGGATAGAAAGATCTGAAAACTGCCTAAGGATCCAAAAAAGCTGAAGGGACATTAATATCTAGTCATGACTTTTCTGAGCAGGCAGAGAAAAGGAGAAGCCACTTCCAGTTACCAAATCACTGTCCACATTTTCCTGACTAACACCCCTTCCTCAGCCTCCCTTCTCTTTCAGAGAGAAGTAACTTTCATACTTACTTGGAAGGATGTTGACATTTGACAAAACATGGTCAGAAGGTGATGATGTTTAAAACACACCAAATCCCTTATGAAGAAATTAAATTTTAAAAGACGGAAATGAACTCCAAATACAGAACAGGCATTGGCACTTGTATAGACTTGAGTCTTCCAGAGGTACTGTAGTTATTTGCAGTCTATAAAGACAGTGAGACCCAAGGGTAGTAAACATACTAGTTTTCATTGACAAGTGGTTCAACCTCCACCTCCACACACAGTGGAGATCATGATCCATCCCCTTGAAAAGGGACAGGGCCATGTATCTTGCCATTGCCAATAAAATATCAGTATTTAAGAATCAGTATAAGCCTAGCATAGTGCCCAAGCCTGTAATCCCAGCAACCCAGGATGCTGAGGCAGGAGGATCCCAAATTTGTGGCCAGCCTCAGCAACTCAGTGAAGCCCTCAGTAACTTAGTGAGACCCTGTCTCAAAATTTTAAAAATAAAAAAATTAAAAGGGCTTGGGATATACATTAGTGAGAAAGAACTCCTGGGTTCAATCCCCAGTAGCAAATAATAACACAAACAAATGAAACCAGTATGTTTTCCCATCTTTTCTTTCCCCAGTTTTGACAAATGGAGATTCTGCTATCTGTGAACACTGAACCCTTAAGTGAAGAGGAACCAACCAGAACCCCCTGCCATGGTGGACATACAGCACAAGCAAGAACTAAAACTATAAAGTTTTGCTTTTCTATATTTTGCAGTTAGCTTCTTCTATGAACAAATCACCAAGCTTCTGAAAATATATAACCAACAACAAAATCCACTCAGTACATACACCAGCATTTAAATTAACACATATCAGATGACATCATTTTACAGTATAAGCAAGCAAATTCAATTACTTCCTCTAGCCAACATATTTAATAACTCAAAAAAACAAATCCCAGCTTTCTGTAACAAACATGGTTTTCAAACTTATGTAACTAAACCATTAAATGAATGAACTTCCCTTCTTCTCATTATCTGCTCATGGCATGGCAAGGATTCTTGTCACTGAAAAGCTTGTACCCACCTTGCTCTTCATCTTCCATATGTTGATGGGAACTGAGGTATGAGTGTTCCCCTATGTTATTGAGAAAAAGAATTATAACACAACAGAGGACATTCACAAAGCTTCAGTTGAATATAATTATAAATTACTTTCAATAACTGAAGTCAATCTATCAAAATAAAGCTTGCAATATCCACTTTCCACCATAGTCTAATTATGTTTTTTTAAAAAAACAGTTCTATACAGTAAAAAAGGGAATGCATCCAATGGTAGACAGTTGTTTGTTTGTTTCTTTGTTTTTGGTACTGGAGATTGAACTCAGGGGCACTGGACCACTGAGTCACATCCTCAGCCCTATTTTGTGTTTTATGTAGAGACAGGGTCTCACTGAGTTGCTTAGCGCCTCGCCGTTGCTGACGCTGGCTTTGAACTCGCAATTCTCCTGTCTCAGCCTCCCAAAGTGCTGGGATTACAGGCTTGCGCCACCGCGCCCGGCCGGTAAACAGTTTTTCTTGAGTGGTAGAAATAAGAGTGATTTCATTGTTCCAATTTCCAATTTTTCCAAAATTTCCCTATTTCCAAATTTTTATAATAAGTACATAATTACTTTTATAATGAATAAATAACCTTGATGGCTTCAATTATAAAGTAGTTAATCTTAATTATAAAACGTTAATCTTAAAATAGACTTCTACCTAATTTATACAGCTTTATATTATGTTATAATCTGTCCTAGGAGAAAAGTGGTTACCCAAGGTAAATCTGGGCTTTAGAGACACTGATTTCAGAAGTGACTGACCAAATCAGTGCTCTATGTAAATGTGGAGTGCGAATGGAAAGTGGAGTGGGAGCCAGTTAAAAGCACAAGACTGGGGGCTGGGATTGTAGCTCAGTGGTAGAGCGCTTGCCTCCCATGCGTGAGGCCCTGGGTTCGATCCTCAGCACCACATAGAAAGCAATAAAATAAAAACATTGTGTCCATCTACAACTAAAAAAATATTTAAAAAAAAAAAAAAAAGCACAAGACTGTAGTTGGTTCTCAAATTCTCAAAGACAGCTCAGGAGAATTACTGAAGAGCTAATCAAAGTTCAAATTCTTTGGTCCAGTATCCAAAGATGTTGATTCAATAGATCTGGAGTGAGACCCAGGCTCTGCATAGTGGGCGGGTTTCCCAGATGATTCTACATAAACATCTCCGCAGCACTGTTGGAGAAACTCACCCAACAGAAAGAGAAATCGTTGAATCCAGTGGTGAGGTTGAAAGGAGGGCCAGAAAGGAATATATTATCTCAGTGGTTCTCATCCCTGGCTGCATATTGGAATCCTCTGGGTGATTTTTTAAAAATACTAATGCCCCAAAATACTAATGGATCTGAATCTCTGGGCAACTGTAGATTTTGAAAGCTCCCCTGGTGATTCTGATGCACTGCAAGATTGAGTCCGCTAAGGCTGAACAGAAAAGTCTGTGCCTTTCAAATAGCATCACATAGGTGGCCGCCAGCTCTGCCCATGCCTGGCTGCTCACTCTGGCTGTCCATCACAACCCCTGGGGTCTGGGCAGAAAACAATTTGGTTGGAAGCAAGCTGGCCAGAATGCAAGTTTTAAATCCTTCAAATGGTAGACAAAACTGAAAGCATGGCCAAAGCAGCAGAGCAAACATAATTGGCTTTAAATTAATTCAAAACTTTGACAAGGAAATCCAAACCCTGAAAAATTCCATATAATTTTCTTTTGCAATTTATTTTTTCTGATTGGGTTTCTGGTTATTTCCTTTTACAGATGTAATCTGTTCCTGTGAAAGAAATGTAAAAGTACAAAGAAGCAAAAAGAAAAAGAAAGAATACCCATAATTCCACCTGTTCCAAGACAATCAATCAATAAACCACCTTTAGAGTCTATTCTTCCAGACCTTTTCTTACATGGGGATATGCATCCATTTTTGTCTCATAGATTTTTCCAACTAATCCCATTAGGCATTTACAGTGATCCAAATTGTTCCTGTTATAAAGAGCAAAGAAGAGTGACTGAATGACTACAAATTAAATACACAGGGAAAAACTGTAAGGGAAAATAAAATTCTGAAAAAACTATCAAGAAAATTTTCAAGGACAGATAAGTTGTTATAAAACCACCCTAAATATGTTCAAATGCTACCAAAATTCGCCAAAACATAATGATGCATTTTCAACAAAACCATCATTACTCCCAAATCATTCTAAAGAACAATTTGCAGCCAGGTGCAGTGGCGCACGCCTGTAATCCCAGCACTTAGGGAGGCTGAGACAGGAGAATCGCGAGTTCAAAGCCAGCCTCAGCAATGGCGAGGTGCTAAGCAACTCAGTGAGACCCTGTCTCTAAATTGAAAGAAAAAAAAAACCACACACACACAAAATAGGGCTGGAGATGTGGTTCAGTGATTGAGCACCCCTGAGTTCAATCCCTGGTACCAAAAAAAAAAAAAAAAAAAAGAACCATTTGTGCAGGCCCAAATTGCTTTCTGCCCCATGGTCCATTCCCACCCATCACTGTCCTTCACGTGGGCCTGACATGCTTATTCCTGCCTCTGCAAGATTATTCATGCCATTTTACCCTTCCCTGTTTGTTTGGACGCCCTTCCTCCTTTCTATCAAGACCAATCCAATCTCCTCCTCCACTGAAGCCCCATGACCCCTCCAGCCCACCCTGCTATAAGCCTCTGAACCGCTCAGTGTTTACTATACCATTGCCTGTGGCTCTGAATCAATTCCCATTCTACACATCTGAGTCCCCTGCACTAATCTGATGTCCCCACTGAGTGTCATCTCTCCATGGGCTGAATCCAGCCTCTTCTCTTCCGTGTCTTTCACAGCATGGAACACCATGCTGGGCACACAATGAGCACTTGATAAATATTAAATGAAGTGGAAGAAATTTATAGATAGAATTTTCTTTAAATTCTATTTATCTGTAAAACTCAGTGTGTCTGTACTTAACAATAGGAAGGCCTTGGTGGAGCCCTGGTGCTATAAAGAAGCAGGTCTGATGGAGGGGCAGGCGCAGTGCTGTGTTCCAGAAGGCAGCCTGTCTGTGGAGGGCAGAGGGACAGAAACGAAGTCGGTCTCAGCAAGCCCCCAGGCCAGACCCTCCAACAGAGGCTTTCCCAGCACAGGCTTCTAACTGCTCTGGGTCAGACAGGGAAGGGAGGGGGACCCAGACAAGCTTCTGTCCTGAAGCCCAGCCCTGGCTCAATCCAAGGCCCCAGCCAGGGCCACACTGATGAAGACAAAAGAGCCCATGAGGGGCAAGGCTGCCTAATTCCCACTGGCAAGAAACAGCAGTCCAAGTGGTGACTGCCTTAAGAAGTGACAATGTCAAGCTAGATGATCTTAATAGAGGTGGATAGGAAAGCCCACAAAACAAGGCATCCACCCCAGACTGTGAGGAAAGAGATGTTTTTATTCCCTAAAAAGATCAATATGACCACATGGCTCAGGACAAGTGAGAAGCTAAAAGAAATGAGATTCTCACCCTAAAATTCCAAATGTCCTGTAAAAGAGGAGAGAATGCTATCTTCCAAACACTCAGTTTTACAAGAGAGGGGTTTATGCCCCAGAGGTCGTGAGGTATGTGTCACCAGGGCTCAATTCTGAAAAATCTCATCAGGAAGGCTAAAGTTCAGACTGATAATGGACCTGCCAAAAACAGTAAGAACAGCAAACCAGCTCTTTAAAGAAGCAGGTGAAGACTGCACTCACAGGATTTCTCTACAGGGATTGCACTGACCTTGCTCAGAAGAGAGTCCTTAATAAGCCACTTGGGATAGAAAGCTGTGGGCTGTAGCAAATTTGCCAAAAGCTGATTCAGAGAAAGTTAATTCTCCAAAACACAAATTGTTCAATGTTTAATTCACTGAATGACCAATCTGCCCAGAACTGTCAGACATATACTATAAAACTGATCCTCAGCAGTTTTGGCATGCCGTCTCACTGCATCCTACCAAAATTAAGTATATAAGCAGCTTTTTCCATAATTTGGCTTCCTAATCTTCAGGGAAGAGAATCTCTTGTGTTCTCAGATTTTGCAATGCCTCCTGTGTTTATGGGACAAGATTTCTGTCTTCTATCATATTTTCACTCAGTCCACTGCCTTCTATCACTTAAACCAAAAAGGTATTAAGATGCTACGTTAATTTCAAGTATGGTTCACTCTTTAATACTACAGACATGAAAGGATGGCTTTGCTCTTTCACCTTTTGACACTGGTTCAGGTTTTGTCAGTTTTATTAATAGTGGGTTTTTGTGTTTTGTTGTGTTGTGTGGTGTTTGTACATGGTTTTTCTGCCTGCCACAAAGAAGCATGTAATTATAAACATAAAATCAAGTAGCCTGACTTGGGCCTAAGTATGCAATCAGAAGACAGTAGCCTACACTAAATGGTAAGCCACCTGTATTAGTCTCTTTTGTATTGCTATAACAAAAAATGCTGAGGCTGGGAACTTTATAAAGAAAAGAGGTTTGTTTAACTCATAGTTATGGAGGCAGCTAAAAATCTAAGATCAAGTGGAGGCCTCATAGCAGATGGCCTTATGGTGGAAGCATGCTTTAGTCAGCTTTTTCATTGCTGTGACTATGAGACCTGACAAGAAGAAAAGTTTATTTAGGGGCTCACCATTTCAGAGGTCTCAGTTCATAAAAGGCCGGTGCCATTCCACGGGGCTCAAAGTGAGGCATAACATCATGGTGGAAGAGTGTGGAGGAAGAAAGCAGCTCACATGATGATCAGAAAGCAGAGGGAGACTTCACTCACCAGATACAAAATACATACCCCAAAAGCACACCCCCAAAGCCCACCTCCTCAAGCCACACCCTACCCATCTTCTGTTACCACTCAGTTAATCCTTATCAGGGGATTAATTCACTGATTGGGTTAAGGCTCTCAACACCCAATCGTTTCTCCTCCAAACTGTTAGGTCGGAGGCAGACACAGAAAACCAGACCCTGCGCGCCGCGGCGCTGCACCAACACAACACCAGGAGCCAGCCCACTCACTGTCGCGCGCGACAAACGTAGCACACATGCGACAAACGTAACACACATGCGACGAGTGCAGCACGCATGCGTCAAGCACACCAAAATGGCGGCCCCCAATGATCTGTACGGAAGAAGAAGCGAACTTACAGTACGGCTCTCGGCTCATACCGGAAGGGATCTGACATCACCAGCTGCACCAAACCAATCTCAGAAGACACTGGACTCTAAGTCAACACCTCTTCCTGGCCCCAAGCCTGCCTTTTCCGGATGGGGAAAGGCTTTAT
>PVHX01029196.1:0-17215 GCA_004024805.1 Geosciurus inauris | reverse complement strand
GGTGTGAGGGCTGCCCACAAGCACGCACAGGCCCCTCCCCACCAACACACACACCACCTGCCCCAGGCCACCCAGTGAGCTGAGGCTCCCCAAGTCCATTAGGAGTTCCCGGGGGAAAGGGATGTGCCTCAGGAGAGACTTCAGTGCCAGGAAGGCACAGAGGAATTACTGGGCTGGGTGCATGAGGGTGCCACAATGTGCCACACAGTGGCCCAAGAATGGAGTGCTCAGCCAGTGGTGCTGGACAACCAGTGATTATCCATCAGGGAAAAGAAGGCAAATCCCTTCACTATTGCAGGTCTTGCCCAAGGGGAAATGCCCAGCAGACAGACCGGTGAGACAAAACTTGAAATGGGAAGGTATGAAAACACTGGGGGGCTATAAAGGAGACCCTTTTAGTAACCAGGGAGTGGGGAGGGACATCTTAAGCTGCCCACAAAGACAGAGGCAGTCAGGGCAAATGAACCTCCTGGGTGAAAAGGAGGCCATGAGCATAGTGAGGAGGGGGGTGGCAGGCTGTGAGAAGATGCATGCAGCATGTGGAACAGGCAGGGGTGAGGGTGACCTCCTGCAGGGCTGTGCTGGGCTCTGGGGCAGGGGCCCCTGAGGTTCAGGCCTTATCAGTGACTTCTAGAAGGGAGGCAGGAGCAAGTCCTCCCCACAGCTGCCCACCTCTTAGCCCAGCCGAGCCATGCTAAGGCACAGGGGTTGACTTGGTGTGTGATGACTGTGAAGATGCACATGTGCCACTTGAGAGTGGGGAGGAAACTGCTTTGAGAGTGACACATAGGGCCCCGTTGGGAATGCAGGGCCTAGGGGAAGCTGGATGTCTGCAACATCGCATGTACTTTCAGGGGTGTGGGGTGGGGGGCTTCAAAGCACAGGATCCCCAGGAGAGGGGGCAGCACAGGTGACAGTATGGAAGCCAGTGACTTCGGGCACCCGATGTAAAGGTACTAATGAGATGAATAAGAAGCAAAACCGGGGCCCTTTCTGGAGCTGGAAGGCAGTCTGAGGTGGCAGTTGCAGATTTATAGAAGAGACAGCTCAGGCTGGGGCGGCACCTTCCCGGCAGGGCACCTCCTACCACAGTTCCTGGCAAGCCCAGCATGGATGAGCCTGCCCAGTGTTTGCCATGGGGAAGCCCAGAAACACTGTCCTGTAGTTGGAGCAGACAGGTGAGTTTTGTGATTGGGCTGTTTTAATGCGCATTCCCTATGGGGTGGGGGCGCCAGTGCTCTGGCCACTGTTGAAAGACTCTCTCTCAGGGCCTAGATCAAGCCCTGGGTGGCAGGCATGCTCCCCACTCCCCTCCACAGGCCTCCCTGAGGAGACAGAACCCACATGGAACTGGGCTCCTACCTGGCATCCCTATAAACCGTCAAGGGATGAGGGGAGTTCAGAGCGCTGCACCTCCAGACACAGGGAGTGTTTGGGGGAGGGCAGTGCCAGTAAATGGACAAGGAAGGTTTTGCCCTGGGCAGAGGCCTCACATGGAGGCACTTGGATGCCTGCAGGCTTCCCTGTGACAGAGCTGCTCAGGAGATGGGCAGGAAGGCTCTGAGGTCCTCCCTGAGTTAGGAGTCAGCTGCAGCCTTGAAGCCTCCAGTGCCTGGAAGATGGGGGACAATTGTACACAAATGGGCATTTGGAATGTGGTAGCATGCAGGCGAGTGGGGGGGGGCACATGCTAATTTGAGCCAGAAGCTAGGAGCAAGGAGAGCGGCCTCTGCCTCTGTACTGACATTAAAGAGGCTGAGCAAGGACGTTATCACGGAAGGCAGCACTGGCAGGGCAGGCTGGACAGGGAAAAGAGGATCAAGGTGATGTCTGCAGGGAAATCCTCCTTGTCAAACAGACGACCCGGCCCAACTGTGGTTCACCTGGGAGGAACAGGTGGCTGGGGGTCAGCTGCTGCTGGGAAACAAGACAGGGCCCCAGAGTCAGCCACGGAGCCCCCCAACCCGGGTCAAGGGTGGGGATGAGCCTCCATGGGGTTGTGGTGTGGCAGCGACCACAGGTCTCTTGCCGGCCACCCCAGGCACAGGGCTGGGAAGATTCAGCATCCCGTTCCCAGTTGGAGGGCTTCCCAGAGTTGGTAGGCAGACCTGAAAGGTGCCCAGGTCAGCATAGAGTGCGGGCCACACGGTACAAGCAGGGAAGCTTGAACCCACCTGGGACTCAAACTCCTCCGGTGGAAAGGAAAAGAAGAAATGAAAAGGAAATGAAGTTCTATGTGGAGGAGAGCAGGCAGGAGGCAGAGCAGCCTGCAGGCAGGCAGACCACTGCTGGCCAGGGCACAGTGACCCACAGCAGCATCCCAGGGAGACCTTCCAGGAGAGGGCACATGGCACAGAAGCAGCACCATCCAAGGGAAGCCTTGGCTTTGGAGGAAGGAGGCCACTGCCTGCCAAACCCACAGGGAACAACGCGACTTTGGTGACACAGGCTAAGGATCCCTGGGAGGGGCCTAGGAATGTTGGGGAGGGTGTGGCAGAATGAGTTGGCCCACCCTGTGGACCCATGGTGCCACAAGCACACAGGGGCACTTCCTTTCCTCGCAGGGGTGCAGGGACCTTGGAGGGATGGTACAGAGGTGTGTCCAGATGGATGGACAGGCCAAGGCTGGTTGCACCAAGCACCCTCCACATTTGCCCTACCACCCCACAGGGAGTTCATGGAGGGCTCCCCTGTTCCCTTCCTGGGTCCCACCCGAGGTACAAGGGGAGCGAGCTATGGAGGAAAGGAGTTTCACCCAAACAAAGCAGCACACAACCCTCTCACCCTGCCAGGAAGCAGTGCTTGGGTTCCCAAGACAGGGAGGAGGGCTGGAAGCAGATCTGACAGCAGCTTTGCAGGAGAGAAAGAGGGAGGGAGGGAGAGAAAAGTAGGCACTGGGCAAGTGGCAATCTTTACTGTGATAATTATGCGTTGGATGTGCACGGACATGTGACAGGGAGCCTCCTCCACTGCCCCCACCCCCACCACCGACCACCACCACCACTAAGCAATGCAGAAACACCAAGGACACTGGCCTTCCTCCCTAGGCTGGCAGTCAAGGAATCACCTTGATCACAGGATTCCTCTGTATCAAGCACCCCTGTCTCCTGCTTTGAGGGTATTGTCTTTCCCAGTTCGCTCAACATTCCATCAGCATTCCCCAACCTCCCTGTCCCCCACCTGTCAGCCCTGCCCCCATCTCCTTTCTTGGAGCTTATGCTGAGCACCGCCGCCCCTTTCTGCCCCTGTCTCCTGTGAGCACTGACAAGTGTGCATCTGTCAGGGCGCAGCCCCCACCCGAGTCAGCTGGCGTTTGTCGTGCATGTCGGCCTTTCTCTTCGTGCAGACTGCAAGCTCAAGGACAAGGACCATGTCTCTCTCTTTTTGCCAATCAAAGCACACAAGTTTATTGATGATACACACAGAGGCAGACTTGGGCGGAGGAAGTTAAGTCGGTACAAGGGATACAAGGGGAGTGCGCTTTTTGGGTGAAGAGGTTCTCCATCCATTGGCTGGTGTCAAAGAAAGAGAAAAGGGAAATACTTCGACCAAGGCAGCGGCGGATGCGTTTTCAGCGTGAGCTCCCAGATGGGCCTGGCCTCTGCGAGTGGTCCCCCTCAGGCAGGGAGACCATCACAGGCAAGGAGAGCACTGGTGGTGCTCTCATTTGATGTCCGTTATCCGCAGCAGGCGCCACAGCGATCCCTTCACTGCATGAAGAGGGCTGCAAGGGAGTAATTTACAATGCACAATGCCTGCAGACTGCAAAACCAAGGAACTACCCGAAGCTCTGCGGGGGGTGGAGCCCTGCTGGCCAGTAAGAGCGTGGTCCTCAATCTAGCTTCTGGACGGTACACCCAACCCCAATGACGGGGTGACTGCCTAAGGCTGGATCCTCAGTAGCACCCACTGCAGATCTTTGACATCTGCAAACCTCACAGGGTTTGTGTGGAGTCAGTCCCATTCTGTCCCCGAAGGCCATTTAAGGGGCGAGGGTTTCCAGGAGAACCTCTCTGTTTGCACTTCTGATAAACAGGGACATGAATGAGAACAGCATCTGGGCACCCACCAACTCCCCCGCCAAGACCGGCTTTTCAGACAAACCCATCAGCGGTTCTAAAACCCGAACCTTAGCACAGCCACTTCCCTCGGATATCAAAGGAAACTTCAAGTCTGAAACGGACTCGGCAAGCATGTTATTAATAACTGTCATGCTTATTAACAAATTTAATCCGGCCTGCTGCAGAAATGAGTTGCAGCTACGTGGCACAGTCTCCTGACACACTTCATTGATGAACATCTTAATCTGGCCCTGATTTTCAGTACTGGCATTCAACTTATCTGGGGCACACAAAGCTTCCTCCCTCACAGTGGGGTGGGGGGTGGGGATCGTGTTTCCACAGATGGAAAGGCTGGCCAAATGACTACTGATATCGTGGCTAAGTGAAAAAACAGCATCCTTGGGCTCAGCAAACAACTTTTTTCCCTGAATAGAAGGACACTTGCAGAGGTTAAGAATACAACTGACATCTTTATTGTGTTCAGCATCACTCCTCCCCAAATTATCCTTTTTATTAAAAAATATGATTCTTATTTATTGGGAAAGTATTCTCTTTGTGAGGTCTGGATCCTTTTTGCCCATGATTCAAGTTTATTTCATCCTCTGGACTTGGCTTTCCTTGTACCTTTAACTCCTGACCAAAGCCTGCACTTGTCCTCTCTCCTGTCTGAAGCGACCCATTCTTCTGGTCTTTTCTTATGAGATTCCATCTTCTTTTGTTTAGTGTGGAAGCACTGTAGCTACTTCTAGACCCTACCTTTACACCTGTTTTCTATAATCCATGAATTCATAGGCATAATACATTTATGACAAGGCACAAGTGCATCTTATTCTTGAAAAGATCATCTCATGGTGATGTTCTAGGAATCATATTGTTGCCCCCCCTCCCCAGTCACATGCTTTATATTGCCATCCCATATGGCTTTACAGGCTTGTAAATATACATGAGGCTTTGATATGAAAAGACGTGTCAGAAATACATGTCAACACACAAAATACAAGGGTATCTGTATCTCACTTTCTTGAGTTATAATCTTAATTTTCAAATGTTTCTCCTCTGAAATTTTCCTCCTTCTAGCTCATTTCCACAGTGCCCCTGAGATGCAGTACATGCCTTTTTCCAGCACTAAAATAAAAAAGGAGTAGAATAAAGCCTGGGAGAAGAAGCTAAGTTACCTCTGGACCCTATATTCTGACTCTGACACCCCACACTCAACTCTATCTCCAGGTGTATCACACTATATGTAGCAATTTACTCCCTCCTCTTCCTGTATTTTTGTGTACAGGTAGACAGACAAGAGAGAATGGGGATTTTAGATGCATTGTACGTAAGACTCAGGTGCAAGCTGGCTAAATGGTAGCTTTGACGTCTACCATTTAGATCTCAAGCACACCATCTACCTTGTCCTCCTGCTACTTTATCGTCCTGCCCCTCCACAAATGCCTACTTTTTTGCTCTGCCATACCCCATCCAATTTCTGCTTTTATAAATATTGACACTGCTTACCTAGAGCCAAAAAGGATGTGATTAAGGGTTTTCTGAAAACAGTACAAGAGTAAGTTTTGGTTTAGCACTTGCCTCTACTCCCCCACCCACCCTCATGACTGGTTCAAGCCTGACATGTCCTTAAAGGAACACAAGTTTCTTCAGTTTGTACCAAATATCCTGTCATTGGCTTCCTCTTCCTTTTCATTGGGTTGTGCTGCCCTCTACAGACATGCAGGCAAAACAACATCTTTCAGTAGATTGATGAATTTTTAATGTAAGCCACAGGTCTTACCTTTCGCTAATTCAAGACTGTCTAGAAGTTTTCCACCTCTCACTCATGGATTCCCCAATACCAGCTCTTCTCCTGGTCCCATGTATCCTTTAAAGAACTTAAATGAGCCAGTATATTGGGCAGGGCTGTAGGAGAAGCTGATTCTATATGATTGACCCTGTTTTTCCAAGCAATCTTCATTCTCACACCAACTTGCACTTCATAACCACAGCAGAATCTTCTTCAAGCACCTATTAACACATCTTTCGGAACTTAACAGGGAGTTGATAGCCAAATCAAAAATACTTCACCTCTCAAGAGTTCTTGGTCACCTGAGACACATGTCACTGACATCACCAATGAGCCGTGGTCCCCAATTTCCCCTCCTACCAACGGTGATGCAAAAATGTACCTGCCACTTTATCTTGTCCCCATCACAGCAAAAATGTCACTCATTTATTTCTTTGCCAATCACAGAAGCCAAAAGATAGTGCATTTACTTTGGTTACATTTTACCTTTGTCTGATTTCCAGGGAGAAAACATATCTTCTCTTGTAATACCTGTCTATTTCTATTTCTTTTCTTTCTTAGATACAGGACAGCAGCACGTCTCCTTACTTCCCCTACCCTCATCCACTAATATACATCATTCTGCTTGGACCCACAAAAAAGCAGATTTCATGAAATAAGGCACAGTGAGATAGAGATATTTTAAATATTTATTTCTTGTCTCTATTTATTTTCCTTGGAAATACAGGCTTTAAAAAAGGTTTGTTTATGGTTTTATGTGTATAGGGAGTTTTCTGGAGTGATGCTTGCTAAAATGCCACCACTGGTTATTTCGTAAAGTAGGATTTAAAGCAAAACACATAGTAGTTACAATATCAAATGTTAAGGTCAGTTGGGCATAGAGATGAACAAAGCTGTATCTTGGATAAGACCCCCATAAAGTAGCACTTACCTTGCAGAAATCACTACATTCCAGGCTACAAACACTAATTTTGTTTTTTTTTTTTAGAGTAAAAACAGACATAATTTATGACCTAACACCTAACAGAAATGCATGCATATGTCCACCAAAAATCTTGTATAAGAATGTTCATAGCAGCACTGTTCATAATAGCTGTAAACTGAGAGCAACCTAAATATCCATCAGCAGTAGGATAAAAAAATAGAATACATGGGCTGGGGTTGTGGCTCAGTGGTAGAGCACTTGCCTCACATGCGTGAGGCACTGGGTTTGATCCTCAGCACCACATAAAAATAAATCAATAAAATAAAGATAGTGTGTCCAGATACAACTAAAAATATATTTAAAAAATTAACAAATAGAATACAGTATGTTCATAAGTGATATATTCATAATGGCAGTGAATACTATATGGAGCAGTAGGGTTCAACCTCAGATGATGTTAGCAAAACAAGGCACAAAATAAAATATATGATGTGATTCTGTTTAAAAGTCTAAAAGAGGGGCTGGGATTGTAGCTCAGTGGTAGAGCGCTTGCCTCGCATGCGTGAGGCCCTGGGTTCGATCCTCAGCACCACATACAAATAAAATAAAGATATTCTGTCCACCTACAACTAAAAAAAAGTAAATAAATATTAAAAAAAAAGTCTAAAAGACCCACAAAACTAATCATGTTGTTAGAAGTATGAATACCGATTATTTTCCACAAGGACATCATGAATGTGCAATGGGGAAAGGACAGTCTCTTCAACAAAAGTGTTGGAAAAACTGTATAACCAAAGCAAAACAATGAAATTGGACATTAATCTTATACCAGAAACAAAAATCATCTCAAAATATATTAAAGATTTGAATATAAAAAGAAAACTCTAGCTAGGCATGGGAGCACACTTCTGTAATTCCAGCCACTTGGGAGGTAAAGGCAGGAGGCTCAAAGCCAGCCTCAATAACTTAGTGAGGCCCTAAGCAACTTAGCAAAACCTTGTCTCAAAATAATAATAAAAAAGGGTGCCCAGGATACAGTTCAGTGGTTAAGTGTCCCTGGGTTCAATCTACAATACCAAAACATAATAATAATAATAACTTCTTTAAAAAAAAGAAAATAAAATTCTAAAATATCTAGAAGGAAAAATACAGGAAAAACTTCAGGATATTGGGCTTGGCAATAATGTCTTGGATTTAAGTCCAAAAGCATGAAGAACAAGAAAAATTAGAAAACTGGGACTACATCATACTAAAAAGTTTCTTCACAGCAAAATCATAAATGAATTAGACCAAACAGGCATATATACAATGCTCCACCCAACAACAATAGAATACATGTTCTTTTCCATTGTAGAATATTCTTCAAAATAAGCCATTTGTTAGGATAAAACAAGTCTAAGAAATTGCAAATATTGAAATCATACAAAGTATCTTCTTTAACTACAATGGAATGGAATGTGGCTAAAAATCAATAACGGAAGTGGAGACTTCACAAATCTGTGAAAAATAAACAACCTACTCTCAAATAACTAATGGGTTTAAAAACATTAAAAGTTAAATTTAACAAGTATTTTAAGATGAATGAAACTAAAAACACAATACACCAAAATTTGAGAGATGGCAAAAACATATATTGAATGGAAATTTATAGTAGTAAGTGTCCACATTAAGAAAAATATAACAAATTAATAATCTAATTTTGCATATTAGGGAATTAGAAAGAAAAAAAGAAACTAAACCCGAAGTTAGCATAAAGAAGGAAGTTACAAAATTACAGTGGAGATCGACAATAGAGAGAATAGTAAAACAATAGAATCAATGAAACTAGAAGTTGGTTCTTTTAGAAAAATAAAATTGACAAAACTTTTGGTAGACTGACAGAAAAAGAAGACACAAATATGAATAACCAAAAATAAAGCTGAAGATATTGTTGTAAATATTATATAAAAACAAAGAAGTATAAGAGAATATTTACAGCAATTATATACCAAAAACTTAGATAACCTAGGTGAAATAGAAAAATGGCTAGAAACACACAAATCACCAATAAGAATTTGGTAGTGGCTCAAGACATAGAAAAAAATCTCCTTTCTGTAGATAATAGACCATAACAAGTAAAGCTGTTGAATCAATTATTATATTTTTTTAAAACAACCACCCTAACAGATGCCACCAAGATGGTAGAATAGGATTTTCCTACTTTGATACTCCCACCACCATCTCTGTCCACAGAAACATTCACTTGAACTATCTACATGTGAAAATAACTTCACAGAAGCTAAGGAAACCAGGTGAAGGTTTAAGGCACCTGGGTGTAGTACAGAAGTAAGAAAAGACTCCTTGAAGAGAATAGGAAGGATATCTTTCTATTACCCACATCACCCCTTCTCCAACCCTAGGACACCTAGCATGGAAAGAGACATCCTCTGCTTGGGGGAAGGAAAGAGAAGTAAGCACTAGACATTGTCTTGGGCCCCACACTGGCCCACTCCAGTAAAACTCAGTACCAGACAGGCTAACATAGCTCTGGTCTCCAAGCCTGCCTGGAAGACTCAGTCTCTAGGCCTGCTCCACCAACAGGCCAGCTCCAGGCTCCAGACTGGCTCTAGTACCTGGCCTCTGCAACCCCAGTCATCAAGCCAGCCTCTGTGACTCCAGGCTCCGAAGCAGTCCAGAGTCAGGTCAAACCACAAAGGCCTAGACTTCAGGCCTACAGTAGCACCAGGTTGGCACACCTGGCAATAGGCACCAGTTGGGCAGTAATGGACAGTTTCCAGGTTTGCCCAGTACTAATCCAGTCCCTGTAGCCTCAACCATTTGGACCCTGGTGCCAAGGCTTGACCTGGAAGCCTGCGACTCTAAGACTACCCATGAAATTTCAGGCTCCAGGCCAACCCTTGTGGTCCCAGGACTCAGGGCTGCCCCTATAGAATCTGACTCCATTACCGCCCCAGGACCAGGTCAGCCCCTGTGAACACAAATTTCAGGTTGGTTTGCACAGATACAGGCTGTGCTTGGAGGCCTATTTCTGAACACACTAATAATGAATAAGATATTAAATTAGTAGTAAAATGTCTCCAAAGAACCTGATGGTTTCACTGCTGAATTCTTCCAAACATTTGAAGAACTAATATCAGTCATTCTCAAATTCTTTCAAAAAAATTGAAAAACATAGAATACTGCCAAACTCATTTCAGAAAACCAGCATGATCCTTGTCCAAAGCCAAACTACAAAAAAGGAAATTACAGGCAACATCCCTGTTGAACATAGCTGCAAAAATCCTAAACAAAATACTAGCAAGCTGAATTCAATAGCATACTAAAATGATCAAGTGATATTTTTTCCCAAGTATGCAAAGATGGTTCAGCATATACAAATAAATCAAAGTAATACACAACATTAACAGAATGAAGAAGCTAGGTATGGTGGTGCATGCCTATAATCTCAGATACTTGGGAGGCTGAAGTAGTGAGATCTCAAGTTGAGGCCAGCATGGGAAAATTAGCAAGACCTAGTCTCAAAAAATAAAAATGGATAAGAATATAACTCAGTGGTAGAATATCCCTGGGTTCAATCTCCAGTATAGCAAAAATAAATAAATAAAGGACAGAAACCACATGATCATCTCAGTAGATGCACAAAAAACATTTAATGTTTTTCAATTCCCTTTCACTATAAAAACTCTCAACAAATTATATATAGAATAAATGTAACTCAACACAATAAATGCCATATATGACAAACACACAGCTAATGTCAGAGCCAATGTTGAAAAGTTGAGTTTCCTCTTAGATCAGGCACAAGGCAAAGATACCCATTCACATTACTTCTATTCAACATAGTACTAGAAGTTCCCTCCAGAGTAATTAGGCACAAGAAATCAATAACATGAAACCAACTGGAAA
This sequence comes from Geosciurus inauris, assembly GCA_004024805.1. NCBI lineage: Eukaryota > Metazoa > Chordata > Mammalia > Rodentia > Sciuridae > Geosciurus > Geosciurus inauris. Next base: position 6,534 of record PVHX01029196.1, on the reverse strand, counting down.
GGAAGAAGTTAAATTGTGCCTGTTGGCAGAAGACATGATCTTATCTATAAAAAACCTTAAAGACACCACCAAAAATTGTTATAAGTAATCAATTAAACAATAACAAAAATCAGTAGCATTTCTATACATGAACAATGAGCTATCTGAAAAAGGAATCAAGAAAATAATTTCATTTACAATAGCTACCAAAAATTGTACTTAGCAATACATTTAACCAAGGAAATACAATACTTGTACACTGAAAACTAAAAATGTTGATGAAAGAAATTGAAGAAGACACAAATAAATGGAAAAACATCAGATGTTCACAGACTACATGAATTTATAGTTAATAATGTCCAGACTGCTCATAGCAATCTACAGATTCAATGCAATCTTTATCAAAACCCCAATGTCATTTTTCTCAGAAGTAGAAAAAAGCCCTAAAATTCATAAGAAGAGATGAAAGATTCCCAACAGCTAAAGCAATCTTAAGCAAAAATATCAAAGGTAGAGGCAACACTGCACAGTTACAGTTATCAAAACAGCATGACATTGGAATAAAAAAAACCACATGGACCAAAGGAGTAGACCAAATACTAGAAATAAATTCATGCATTTAGGGTCAATCGGTTTTTGACAAAGGTATCAAGAATGCACAATGGGGGGCTGTGGCTCAGTGGTAGAGCATTTGCCTAGCATGCGTGAGGCACTGGGTTTGATTCTCAGCACCACATATAAGTAAATAAAATAAATAAAGATCCATCAACAACTAAAAAAAAATTTTAAAAAAGAATGCACAATGAGTAATAGAGACACACTTTAATAAAATGTGCCAGGGAAAGTGCTATCCATATAAAGAATAAAATTAGACCCTCATCTCACACTATACACAAAAAAACAACTCAAGCCAGGTGTGTTGATGCACACCTGTAATCCTAACTACTCAGGATGCTGAGGTAGGAGAATTGAAAGTACAAGGCCAGCCTGGGAACTTAGTGAGACCTTGTTTCAACGTTTAAAATAAATAAATAAAAGGAGCTGAGATGGAGCTCAGTGGTAGCGTATCCTTGCGTTCAATCCCCAACACTGCAGAAAAGATAAACTTAAAATGGAATAAAGACTTAAATGTAAAACCTGAAACTGTGAAACAATAGGAAGAAAACATAGGGGAAAAGCTCCATAACATTGTTCTGGGCAATGACTTTTAAAATATGAGCCCAAAACTTCAGGCAAAAAAAAAAAATAAAAGACAAATGAGATTACATCAAACTAAAACTCTTCTGCACAGCAAAGGAAACAATTAATAGATTGAAAAAACAAACTATATAGTGGGAGAAAATATTTGCCACTCATACATCTGATAAGGGGTTTATGTCCAAAATATGTAAGGAACTCAACTCAGTAGCAAGAAAACAACCCAATTTTTTAAAAAAAATAGACCAAAGACCTGAATGGACATTTGTCAAAAGACATACAAATGACCAACAGGTATATGAAATATTCTCAACATCGCTAAGCATCAGAGAAATGCAAATTAAAACTACAATGAAATATCTTCATCCCAACACATCTGTTAGAATGGCTATTATCAAAAGGACAAAATGTTGGTAAGGATGTAGAGAAAAGGGAATATTTGTGCACTGTTAATGGAAATATAAATTAGTACAACCATTCTGAAAAACAATACAGAGCTTTCTCAAAAAATTAAAACTAGTGCTATCACATGATCTAGCAATCTCATTGCTGGGAATATATCCAAATTAAATGAAAACAATATGTTAAAGGGACATCTGATGCATTCTGCTGTCATGTATACCTAATTAAAATAAATAAATTTCAAAAAAAGGGACATCTATATGCCTATGTTTACTGCAACACTAGTCACCATAGCCAAGATCAATCTAAGTGTCCATCAACAGATGAGTGGAAAAAGTAGTATATGCACAATGGAATACTATTTGGCCCTTAAAAAGAAAGAAATCTTGTTTGCAGCAACATGAATAAACCTGGACAAATTACATTAAGTTAAATAAGCCAAGCACAAAACAACAAGTACTACATGATCTCACTTATATGTGGAATATTTAAAAAATGGTCTCATGTAAATTGAAAGTAGAATGGTATTTATTAGATTCTGGGAAAGTAGGGGAGGCTAGGATGGGGAAAGTTTGGTCAACATATACTAATGCAGTGAGATAGGAGTAAGAAGTCCTAGTGTGCTGTTTACAAAGTAGGATTACTGTAGGTAGCAATTGCATGTGATATAATTCAAAAGAAGAAAGGATTCTGAATGTTTTAAATTTCACACCATTAAACTAACATGGACAAAACCATGAAATCTGACATCTGAAAACAATAAAACATTATTATTATTTTTTTTTGGTACCAGGGATTGAACTCAGGGGCACCCGACCACTGAGCCACATCCCCAGCCCCATTTTGTGTTTTTTTATGTAGAGACAGGGTCTCACTGAGCTGCTTAGTGCCTTGCCATTGCTGAGGCTGGCTTTGAACTCGCAATTCTCCTGTCTCAGCCTCCCTAAGTGCTGGGATTACAAGCGTGAGCCACCGCGCCCGGCTCAATAAAACATTATTAAGAGAAATTAAAGAAGCCCTAAATAAATGAAAGGGCAGACCATGTTAATGGACTAGAAAATTCAATATTGCAAATATGTTAATTCTCCCCAAATTCAGTGCAATCAGTGTATGTGTGTGATTTGTCAAGCTTATTTTCAAAATCTATATGGAAATGCAGAAAGTCAAGTATAACTAAGACAACCTTAGAAAAGAACAATAAAGATGATTTCTATCAGGAAATAAGTTGTATTAAAAGCTACATTAATTGTGAAATTGTGACAAGGTGCAAGGACATTGACGCAAAGATAAACAAATAGACCAATGGACAGAACAGGAAGTCTAGAAATAGATCTATTTATATATAGTAACATAATTAATCACAAAGTTGACACTGTAGTATGGTGGAGGAAGAATGGTCTTCTCAAGAAATGATGTTGGGTCAAACAGATAGCCATATAGGGGGAAATGGAATCTTGACTCCTGCTTCATGCTATGCACAAAAATGAATTCCAGGTGAAATATAAATCTAAATGTGTAAGACAAAACAATCAAGTTTCCAGTATATAGCATATACAATATTCATGACATTATAGTATGGGAAATTTTCTTTACAAGAATAAAATAGGGCTGGGGCTGTGGCTCAGTGGTAGAGCACTTGTCTCACATGCGTGAGTCACTGGGTTTGATCCTCAGCACCACATAAAAATCAATAAATAAAGATATTGTGTCCATCTACAACTAAAAAATTTTTTTAAAAGAAAATATTGATACATTTATCTTTATCAAGAGACCATTGTGTAAGAAAATTATGCCATACAACCTTAATATCAAAACTTGATGATTAAAAAATCTTGATACCAAAACTGCTCATGTCTTCAAGATTTAATAACATTATTTAGCACATCAATGTCTCTTTTCTCCTTGGTTGCAAGGCACAAATGACAATATGAACTTGGAGAATAGGATTAGTCAGAGTATTTTTAAATGCTCAAATGCACTGATTAGCATATTCATTGTCATGTTTCCTTTGACAAAATATATTATGAAGGCTTCAATTGCTGACTCCTTTTACAAACTGTAGATTTTTCATACACCACAGTATATCATATGCTAACCCAAGGTGTCATGGGATTCTTCATAATGGACTCATAACGCAATATGAGTATCACAACCTTTCCTAACTGAACTTATGTGCCATCCCAGATCCACTTGACCTCACCTCCAATCCTAGGCCCTGGTCAACTGCCTTACGTCCTGGTCAGAAGAAATACAACAATGATTCATACTGCTTCTGTATTCTTAGAGCCCAGGCCACTATCACTGCCACTGCTGCTATGGTTCTAGTAGCAACTTAAGGAATCACCTAACAAAGTATTATCTAACAAGGACAGAGTATTGCAGCTATAAACTAGCCATATTAGACCCATGGAAGTGAAAGAGAGTTAATATTCTGTGGAGTACCAACTGGCTTTTCTTGATAGCTGACAGACAGCCGGGAATATGGCTTACTGGTAGAGTGCTTGCCTAGCTTGTACAAGGCCCTGGATTTGATTGTCTGAACCACAAAAATAAATAAAAGATAAAAAGAAAGAGAGAAAGTTGACAGGAAAAAAATGTTTTTCAACTCCTTTCACTTCAACTGGTTTTTTAAAAATAATTTTTTAGTTGTCGATGGACCTTTATTTTATGTATTTATTTATATGGGATGCTGAGAATCGAACCCAGTGCCTCACACATGCTAGGCAAGTCCTCTATCACTGAGCCACAACCCCAGCCCCTCAACTGGTTTTAGATGCAGGAATTTTTACGTCCTTACTGAAGAAATCACGTAAGATAACCAGTTGTGTTTGTATTTTTGTTAAAGTTATATCCAGATGGATAACTCAACCTGTTGTTTTCTTTCCATATCTCCCTACTTATTTCCCTTTATCTTTCCCTTTTGATGATTTGTCTTGTATAGTCCCAAAAGGTGATACCAGGTAAACATCTGGTCAGGCTCTGTTTTCTAGTCCTGAGCTATGAAACCACCCAAATGATTAATTTTAGTTTTAATAAAATGAGCTCGGTAATATAGGACTTCACCAATATTAATTCAGTGCACGATATTTCAAAAGTAGCAAACATACAAATTATGTTTATATTCATTAAGAAGAATAACCAAAGAATAGTAGTTAGAATGCATTCTTCACAAAGTATGCAGTCTGGGAAGATGTGTTGAGAACAGATGTCTACATTCTAATATACGTTATTGTACATAACAGAAAACTTTTAAAAGTAAAACCATTAAAATGTATTTATAAAAATATTGAAGAGAATGTGAGTCTATGTTTATAACCTAGACATTTCTCAGTATGATCAAACCCCTAGAAGTCATAAAGGGATGATAAATTTGATTTGATTACCTGTAGTAATCACTTATAAGAAAAAAAAAAGAAAACTAAATGAATTACATATTAATCAGGTACTTCTATTTTGAAGGCACCAGAATCTACCTAAGTTGGCTAAGTTCCCTGAGCACTAAGAAAAAAACCTTCTGTGATAATTTGGAATCTGATGTAAATTGACCTCAGGGAGAGAATGTTCTGAGAAGAAAACATTAAGAATCTGATCTGCTTGATAAATCTATTTTTTACAGTAACATAAATCATCATCAAAAAGAATCCCCATTTCACTTGATAGCATGTTATGTCCTCTGCAAGCTTAGAAATGCTCGATAATTGAGGAGGCTCTGTGCCCAGACAAAGCCCCTCATGTAACAACTCCTCTCACTTGTTAAGATGTTAATGGTTAACAGGGTCAGAGAGTGATGCTCAGCCTACTCTCAATGAGAAGTGGAATTACAATTTGCATGAATCTGTCGGGATAAATGCAACAGGTCTTCCTTCTATCCCTTCCCCTCTACCTCCTATTCCTCTCCTCAAACACACACATTGTCCAAGCCCTTCAACAAGGTCTAAAAGGGCCCCAGTGGAGAAGGTGGAGCATGGAGGTATACTACTCTGAGAAGTCAATATCCCTTATCCCACTTATACCACAACCACAGGCAAAGCAGGCCAGGACCCCACAAAAGCCCAGAGACAGCTCTAGGTAAAAGGCAAGGAGAATCACAGTTTAAACAGTCAACCTGCAGCCTGGAATGTGATGTAAACAATGTAAAAAGCTAGCAATGAAAATAGTCATAATCACTATTTTAAAAGCCATTCTCAAGGGAACTGAGCAAAACCAAAGAGTCCTAAACATAAAATTTGCCTGAATCACATCAATTTGCCAAACCTACACTTGGAATCTCTTTTGAAACACGGCAGGTAAAATGTGAACATTCACAAAAGAAAACCTATTTTCTGAGCCTTGAAATATTATTGTTCGGGTAACAATTTATAATGAACTGAAATCCATCATTGTAAAATTGCCTTTGGACACATTTGGACAGAAATAGACACTAGAACTGCTAAATGAGAAGAAACCAAAATAGCAGGATATGCACTGAGTTTCCAGTATTGTCTCTAAAGGGAGGGCACTGCTTCCTCCCTGTCCCCATGAGATGCCACAGTCACAGCCACAGTCCTAGAACTCTGTCCTTCCCAAAAGGATTGACAGTGACAACCTCCTAAGTGAAACATTAGGACATCTGGGTGTCCTGCCCCACATCTCTTTCACCCAGTGCTTTCCCAAAGAACGGGTTACTTAATCTAGATGACACCAGGCGTGGGACAGCAAAAGTACATGCAAACCTCTTAGAGGGGCACCAAACTGAGACTATTTCCTTCTGTCTCTGTTCTGTTCAACAAAGTTCCAAAGTCCTGACATCCAGTTACACGGAGGTCACCTTATGACCACAGAAATGACAATTATTCTCTATTAAATGCCCACTGGCACATGGCATGGTGTCATGGAAATTAAGTGGTCACCCCGAAAGACACAGAAATTTAAGTGGTCACCCCAAAAGACACAGAAGCACAAAGAGAATACCAACAA